>SOPF01026284.1:0-37999 GCA_012979155.1 Hypericum perforatum | reverse complement strand
GTCCCAAATAGGAAGATCTTCACGTCCAAAATAGGCTGGTCTTCACATGTGCAAGCTTTCAGAAGATTGTGTGCATTCTAGGCATCCCAAATAGGTGCTATGCATCAAAAATAGGTTGATGGATGTCCCAAATAGGTTGACACACGTCCATGCATGTTCCCAGAATAATATGTGCTTGCTAAGCTTCCAAAATAGCTTCAAACTCTCCAAAACGAAATCTGCAAGCAAATAACTTCCTAAATAGCTTCAAGAACGTGCATGGGCTTCCCTTGGGCTTTTTGGACGTCCTTGCTCTTGCATAAATTGAATTGAAACTTCTTGGCCCATTAGATTCATATCATGGCCCATCAGATTCATATCACACATAGAGGAGGATTGATGGGGCACTTTGGAATTGCAAAGACTTTGGCAATGCTACAAGACCATTTCTATTCGCCACACATGAAGAGAGATGTAGAACGAGTTTGTGATCGTTGCATCACATGCAAGCAAGCCAAGTCTAAGGTAAAATCCCATGGTTTATACACCCCACTACCTATACCTACTAAACCTTGGATTGAAATCTCTATAGACTTTGTGTTAGGACTGCCTAGAACTAAACGTGGTAGAGATTCTATTTTTGTGGTAGTGGATAGGTTCTCTAAGATGGCACATTTTATTCCATGTCATAAGACTAATGATGCTTCCAACATTGCTAATTTGTTCTTTAGAGAAATTGTTAGGTTGCATGGCATGCCTAGAACAATTATTTCCGATAGAGATGCGAAGTTCTTAAGTTATTTTTGGAAGACCTTGTGGTGCAAGTTAGGTACTAAGTGATATGAATCTGATGGGCCAAGAAGTTTCAATTCAATTTATGCAAGAGCAAGGATGTCCAAAAAGCCCAAGGGAAGCCTATACACGTTCTTGAAGCTATTTAGGAAGTTATTTGCTTGTTGATTTGGTTTTGGAGAGTTTGAAGCTATTTTGGAAGCTTAGCAAGCACATATTATTCTGGAAACATGCATGGACGTGTGTCAACCTATTTGGGACATCCATCAACCTATTTTGGATGCATAGCACCTATTTGGGACGCCTAGAATGCACGCAATCTTCTGGAAGAATGAACATATGAAGACCAGCCTATTTTGGACGTGAAGATCTTCCTATTTGGGACGTGCATCATCTTGTTTAGGATGTGCATCTATTTATATTTACTAGATATTATATGTTAAGATTGTTTCTTGTTTAGTAGATTACAATCTCACCAGAATTTACCTATTTAGGATTAAGTATAATTTGGTCAGATTGCAAGCTCCTTTTTAGGAGTTAGTTTGTTTAGGAATGTTTGAAGACTTTGTAGCTTATATAAAGGCATCTTAGCATAATAAAACGTGGACCCCAATACATGAATTCATTCTGAATATTATAAGTCTTTGACTTAGTAAGTTTTGATAACTCTGCTTGTTCTTGCCTAAGCTTGTGTATCATTTAGCTTGAACTTTATTTTCACTTATCAAACAAGTCTTTCATCCTTATTTGTGGCGTGATTCAACATGGCTTGGAGTTCTCAGATTGTTCGTGGCTTGGGTTGAGGCTCTTTTGCCAAGGTTCTTACTGGTCTAGTTTGTGTGTTCGAAGTCTCATCCATTCTAGACAACAATAGATCCGTGCAAATTGTGTTTCTCCTGCCGAGATCACATTAGTTGGTATCAGAGCTACGTCTTGTTGTTAGACCATTCTATTCTTGTTATTTCGTGCATTTAGTGCTCAACTTGTTGCTTATCAATCGGCTGATCTATCCGCTTAGTTTTGTGTGTGTTAGTTCGTGTTTTTGTTTCATCTAATAGTAATTTTTTTTGTGTTTTAGTTTTGTGTTTAGCAATCAGATTCATGGATTAGGTTGTGTATTCTGATCAAGAAAAGAAAAAGAACAAAAAAAGAGAGAAAACAAAAAAGGAAACAAAAAAAGGGAAACAAAAAAAGGAAACAAAATTTTCGGCATAAGCAACATGTTTCAGGAAGGCCAAACTTTCAGCAATGTTGATTTAAAGGTGTTTGAGGAGGCCTTGGTAGGAAAATGCCAACAAATATTGTGAGAGGAGATTGAGCCATTGTACCGAAGAATGGATGCCATAGAGAACTCTCGCAGAATGCAACAACCAAGAGGCAAACTTCATGCATAAAGGAGTAGAGCACCTATTAGAGGGCCGAGTGGAGATGAATCTGATCAAGATAAAGATATAGGCTCTACAAAGAGTCTTAGGAGGCTAAGGATTAATCGTAAACCTATAGAGGCAAGGCAGCGAGGAGATGACCATTGGGAGGAACTTAAAGCTAATTTGGTTATAGGATTTGGCTTGTATTTAAAGAAAGTTGATGAAGCACGATATAAGAACATCTTTCAAGCTAAGTGCAAAATTGAGAAGAAGGTATGTTGTTCTGATATTAACATTACTTGTGATCAGATTGTTGAAGATGCTTTGACATGGGAGGAGTTTGGTGAATTTGCCATTGATTTATTTGATGGAGAGTGTTTCCATGAGCATGACATGTCACTTCTCTACTTAAGAGATTTGTTCGATGAATCAAAAGTTGTGGAAGTTGTCAATATGAGGAAGAGCATGATTACTACTGTTGATGAACATGAAGAACTTATTTTGGCAATTGACAAGGAAGAGGTTTAGCCCATATCTTACATGTCTCCATATTTTGTTATTGAATATGTTGATCATATTGACTTCTTAGGAGTTGACAAGTATGATTATGCTGGAGGCTCAACAGTGTTCAACTTATGGAATAGTTTGAAGTTGAAGGAAAAACTTGTGTATAGAAGTACGTTCTTGGCTTTCAAATTGGAGATGACTTCACACTATGTATTCTCGAAGTATTTATTCAGTTGGAGTGGAAGATATCAAGTGCAGCCACGGCATTCAAAAATTAAACCTTGTTTCAGTGTGTTTTATTCATTCAAGGATGCATGGCATATGCGAGGATTTGAGGACAAATCCCTTTCAAGAGGAGGGGAATGATATGAATCTGATGGGCCATGATATGAATCTGATGGGCCAAGAAGTTTCAATTCAATTTATGCAAGAGCAAGGAGACGTCCAAAAAGCCCAAGGGAAGCCCATGCACGTTCTTGAATCTATTTAGGAAGTTATTTGCTTGCAGATTTCGTTTTGGAGAGTTTGAAGCTATTTTAGAAGCTTAGCAAGCACATATTATTCTAGAAACATGCATGGACGTTTGTCAACCTATTTGGGATATCAATCAACCTATTTTGGATGCATAGCACCTATTTGGGATGCCTAGAATGCATGCAATCTTCTTGTAGAATGCACATATGAAGACCAGCCTATTTTGGACATGAAGATCTTCCTATTTGGGACGTGCATCATCTTGTTTAGGACTTGCATATATTTATATTTACTAGATATTATATGTTAAGATTGTTTCTTGTTTAGTAGATTACAATCTGACCAGAATTCACCTATTTAGGATTAAGTATAATTTGGTCAGATTGCAAGCTCATTTTTAGGAGTTAGTTTGTTTAGGAATGTTCGAAGACTTTGTAGCCTATATAAAGGCATCTTAGCATAATAAAACATGGACCCCAATACATGAATTCATTCTGAATATTATAAGTCTTTGACTTAGTGAGTTTTGATAACTCTGCTTGTTCTTGCCTAAGCTTGTGTGTCGTTTAGCTTGAACTTTATTTTCACTTGTCATATAAGTCTTCCATCCTTGGACTAAGGTTCTCAGATTGCTCTTGGCTCAGGTTGAGGCTCTTTTACCGAGGTTCTTGCTGGTTCAGTTCGTGGGTTTGAAGTCTACTCCATCCTAAGCAATAATAGATCCGTATAATTGTGTTTCTCCTGCCGAGATCACATCACAAAGATGTTCCAAGTTGCTACCACGAGGAGATGATCCATTCCAAGTGATTGAACGCATCCATTCCAGGTGAGTATAATGTGAGTGCTTCATTTAATGTTGCTGACTTGAGTTCGTTTGATGTAGGCGATGATTTGAGGACAAATCCTTTTCAAGAGGAGGAGAATGATGTGAGCAAGCCCAAGGATGCACCTACTATCAAGCTTGTAGACTCGCAGCAAGTCCAAGTTCCAATTGGGCCAATGAAAAGGGCAAGAGGTAGGAAGTTGCTATCTGACTTTAACGGACTAATGCAAGAAGTTTGGGCTCAAGCAAGTGCGTGGAGGATCAAGGATGTCCAAGAAGCCCAAGGGAGGCCCATGCACGTTGATGTAGCGTAGCGGAAGTGAATGATAGATTTGAGTGATTTTGGATAAACCAAAGAAAAGGTAGGCACAAATCAGGTTATTTCGAATGAAGAATGGGTCGAATTTGGGTAGATTTGGGTGAGAATGTTGTACGAATTTTGAAAGGAATGGATGGGGGATTTGAAAGTTACTAAAAATTAAAGATAACTTCGATTAAGGAATAACTTCCGTCATGTTGATCAAAGGGGTTCGTAAATGAATGGCCAGCAAGGGCAAGGTAACAATTTGTACGAGTCCACGTACAGGTTCTAGCGAATCCACGTTACTTCATGCAAGTCCATGCACGATCTATGTGAGTCCACGCACAATCATATTACACTAGGTAATTCAAAGAGAAATATTCTCAATCTAATTCATTTATAATCTCCTTATTACATAGATTGGATTACATATTTAAAGAACTAAGGTGAGCTTGGATGGTCATTAAACCAATTAACCAAGGGTCACATTACATGAATTTAACAATCACATAAGACGAATCTATTAATTTAAAATACTTAAAGGACTAAAATGAACTTAACTTAATCAAACGAACTAGACTTAATGAGATTCTAGAATGGCAAAGTGCAAATAGGTACGTTAAGATGTCTCCATATGCCAATCAATTCGTCATAAACTCCTAAATACGAATTGATCCTTGATTCTTCATCACTTGACATCGATCAAATTGGATGGGAGTTGGTTAGGCCTTGAATGTTTCGGATGTGCCTACATCATCCTCTCCTCCTTTGAATTGAGCTTGTCCTTGGGCGATCAATTTTGATGAAATTTTTAGGCGCATCAGCCACATGGAATGTGCGAGCTTCTCCAAATTTTGTTCTCTAAGTAAACAAAACTTGCTTCTTGAGCAAGGCAATGAGAGAAGTTTCGAGTGCACTACAGTTGTGAATGATCCTTTGAGGAGAACGTGCCAAATCAAGAAAGCTTCTCACATGTTTGATGTTCATAGGAGTTGGCCACGTTTTGATTGCATCAATATACACATTATTACTATGAACTTTGTGGCTTCCTTCGACAAACCCTAGAATAAACAGCCTTTCTTCCAAAATCAAGTGCATCTTTGGATTGAGCATGAGACTATGACTTTGTAATACCTCAAGAATTTGCTTTAATTGATCAAAATGCTCTTTCTCTAACTTGCTTTTCACTAGGAGATCATCAAAATAATTGAACACGAACGGTCCACAGAACGACTTCAAATCAATGCGCACATTTGGTGTAACACACCATTCGTACAAGCCATCATGCACAATCTAATTCTCATGAAATAATTCTTTTCCCAAAAGATTTTATTTTGTACCATATCACATAGGACTTGATTTTCTTGTGAAGTCTTGTGGTAGTGGGGCAGGTTGTGTACGGTTGCACCCAGAATCAGGTCAACGACATATTGAATGTCTTGCAAAGGGGGCAATCCATTCTGAAATTCTCCTTTGGCAACCTCCGGATACTTATGCAATAATATTTTTATGTGTGCATGTAGTTGATCCTAATTCTCAGCATAATCTGGCACTTCATGTAGGATCATAACATCATAACCTCCAATTGTTCTTTTAAGGACAAGCATCAGATTAGAAGAAGTTACCATGTTTGAAGCATGTAAAGCATTGCTCCGATTGTTCTTGTACTCCCGAATTGTGATGGTCTTCTCAGAATTCGAAGTCTCCTTGATGACTCCTCCTGATTGGATCCAACTTATCAAACAAGGCTCGGGATGCAGTGTTAGTTTCAACCCTAGTTTCTCCAATAACTCTGAATTCTGATCATGGGGAATTTGGTACTTTGGAGGGCTAGTGTGATAGGGAGGCAGGTTCGGAGGGATTGCTTCTGGCACAAAGCCAATGGCATGCTTAATTTTTCTCAACAAAGGCAAGCCATTCAGATCTTCTTCTAAAACAACAACCAGATGCACCTCAAACGATCTTCTTACATGCTTATGAAGTTTCTCTAACTTCTCTTCAGACAAAGTTCCTACTTCTCTCGCATCTAGCACATAACACTCTTCACATTCTTTAATTGATGCAAGAATTGATTTGGAAGATCTTACCTCTATGTTATCTTGTAGAATGCTACTGATCATAGCCTTTCCCTTGTGTAAAACCTCAGCCCATTTTTCCGAACGCATCCAGCGTGTTTGTTTGGGATCAGTGGTGGTTGTTAACCCTAATTTAGCATCAAGTTGCTTATTGACAAAGTTTTCGAGACTTCCATTGGTGATGATCTCTTCACATACCTCATTTTTAGCATAACCTTGATTCCTGATGAGGTGTTGTTGTTGCGAATCATCCTTCTTTTCAGAAATGAAAGATTCCTTGCTGATATGAAACTCGTAATGAATTCTACACGAATGGACTATTGCTACTCGTTGGATGAGAAAGACTTCAACTCCAACCACGCAATGCTCGAACTTCGGTAAAGGTTCACCCTAACCCGATCAATTGGAAGTCACGAAACTAAGTCTTATTGTCGAATCACGCCACAAATGGTGATGGAAGATCCATTTGATAAGTGAAAAACGTTACCCTAGCTAAGCGACACACTAGCCTAACCAAGAACGCACAATGAGTATCAACTCACCAAGTTAGCCGTATGCTAAGTATTCTGAATATCAAAGTTGTGTTTCTTTATTAATGAACGTAGGCCTCTTTATATAGGCTCCCAAGTACATCAACTTCCTAATTAAAACAAAGTCTATTCTGGCCAAAATAAGAAGAAGTCCTAATCTGGCTGAATTGACAACCTAAACAAGAACTAAATAAGAATGAATCTAAACATGCCTTAGATATTCTATAAGCACGTCTCTCTTAGTCCTAAACAAGTCATAGTTGCTGGAATATAGTTTCCTAATCAAACTAATGACTTAACTAAATAATAAGCTAACTTCTAAAATAGGAAGATTCCTTGCATCCAAAGCAATCATGTGCATGCTAAGCTTCTGGAATGACACCAATAATGTGTATGGGCTTAGTATGGGCTTCTAGGTTGTCCTTGGGCTTGCTTGCTTCAGCTTGAGTCCAAAAGCCTTGAATCAATCCATTGAGTTCAGCTTGAAGCTTCTTGGCTCGTGCTCTTGTAATTGGCCCAATTGGAACTTGCATTGCTCCATGCTCATTGTTGGATGGTCTCACATCATTCCCCCTCTCTTGAAAAGGATTTGCCCTCAAATCTTCACTTGCATCAAAAGGACTTAAATCAGCAACATTGAATGTAGCACTTACATTATACTCACCAGGTAGATCAAGCTTGTAAGCATTGTCATTGATGCGTTCTAAGACTTGAAATGGACCATCTCCATAAGGTAGCAACTTGGAACGCCTTTACACAGGAAATCTCTCCTTCCTCATATGCAACCAAACCCAATCACCAGGCTCAAAGACCACTTTGTGCCTTCCTTTATTAGCTTGCCTTGCATAGTGCTCCGTTCTCTTCTTAATATTTAGCCTTTCTTTCTCATGCAATTGCTTGACAAATTCTGCTTTCTTCTTGCCATCTAAGTTAGCATGCTCACTCATGGGTAAAGGTGATAAATCCAATGGAGTTAAAGGATTAAAACCATAGACAAGCTCAAATGGCGAGAATTGAGTAGCAGAATGAACTGATCTATTGTAAGAAAGTTCAACATGTGGCAAACATTCTTTCCGAGTCTTAATATTATGCTTAATGAGTGCTCTCAAGAGTGTAGACAAAGTCCTATTCACAATCTCAGTTTGACCATCAGTTTATGGATGACAAGTAGTACAAAATAGTAACTTAGTACCTAACTTGCACCACAAGGTCTTCCAAAAATAACTCAAGAACTTTGCATCTCGATCAGAAATAATTGTCCTAGGCATGCCATGTAACCTAACAATTTCTCTTATGAACAAATCAGCAATGTTTGAGGCATCATCAGTTTTATGACATGGAATAAAATGTGCCATCTTATAAAACCTATCCACTACCACAAAAATAGAATCTCTACCACGTTTAGTTCTAGGCAGTCCTAACACAAAGTTCATAGAGATATCAATCCAAGGCTCACTAGGTATAGGTAGAGGGGTGTACAAACTATGGGGTTTTACCTTTGACTTGGCTTGTTTGCAAGTAATGCAACGACCACAAACTCTCTCAATGTCTCTCTTCATGTGTGGCCAATAGAAATGATCTTGTAGCATCGCCAAGGTCTTTGCAATTCCAAAATGCCCCATCAATCCTCCTCCATATGCCTCATGAATAAGTAACTCTTGCATAGAATAGTTAGGTACACAAAGTTTGTTTATCGCATCCATTTCATGTTTTCTTGCTTCAGATTCTTGCTTTTGCTTCGGTTTCTTGCATTAGCTTCAGTTTTGTGCAATCTCGGCCAAAATGAGGAAAGTCATCAATCTGAGCAAGCATGATCAAGTTTGGACGTATGCATGGACGTGTGCATGGGGTGCAAGGATGACTTGGACCGTGTGGAAGCTTTTCCTTCTTTATTTTTGTTTGGAATAAGTGTAAAATAATTTGTGCATATTTCCCTTCATTGCTTTCCTTGCTGGAAAGTAGAATAAGACAAAACAGAGAGCTGGAAAGGGAAAAGCTGAATGGGCAAGCAATATGCATGCCCCTGATGCTTCTCTTACTTTTTCCACTCTGTCTCATGGTCTTTTGATGTATTCCCATCTGCCTTATATCATGGCAGAATGTAAGAAAGAAAAATAAGCTTGAAGTATTTTCCAGAATTGAGACTAAGTGTCCAAATTCAACAGTGCAACCGTGAGGGTGTGTCCCTGAGTGTGAGAGCTCATCCTTGCCCATTCCTGGCCGTTCTACTTGTAGAACACCTCGTGATCAATCAACGGCAGTTGTTGAAAGACACGAGTTTATCAATTCTGGTCGTGAGAGTGTAAGTGTTCCAACTTGTTTGATACATCTTTTGTGCAACATACAATCTGTCTAAGTGAGTTTAGAATGTCTAAGCTTGTGTGAGTCAATTTCGTGCAAGTTTCATTCAAATTAGATTGAGTTGAGTGTAATACAAGAATCATCAAGTTAGATTGAGTGAAATCAGATCCTATGCTGCGTCAAGTGGTATCAGAGCCTGAGTGACTTGAGAGGAGTGTTTATACATTATCACTAGGGAGTTGAGTGTGAACCTAATCTACGAGCCGAACCATAGGACTTTGTGATTCCTTGATCCAAGTCTTGTCTAACCACCAAGCTCCACTATCAATCTATTGCAATATGGCCGATCAGGAGAACAATCCACCAAGGCCTAACATGAACCATCATTTTGCCATCCTAGAAATATCTATACAAGCAATCCTTGCTCGTCTTGACAATCAGGCGATGCAACCACCCGTGGGGTAACCCCCTCCTATTGATATACGTGATCATCAAGAAGAAGAAGAGTATGTTGATTCTGATGCTACTCTTTATGTGGGAAGAGGAGGACGTGGCCTGAGGGGAAGAAGGTATGGAGATGGAGGCCGTGGTGTGCATAGGGAGGCCTTTAGGAGGGAAGAACGTGATGAGGAGCATGTGCAGAGGGTAGACAGACCATTCAAGATGAACATTGAGAAGTTCTATGGAGATATGGAGGTAGAAGGCTTCTTGAATTGGCTGGATTCCATTGAAAATATTTTGATTGTATAAATCTGATGGAAGATCAGAAGGTGAGCTATATAGTCTTCAAGTTGGAATCTGGTGCAGCTGTGTGGTGGAGGAAGGAGCAAGAGGTTCGTATGAGAAGAGGAGATAGGCCTATTAGAGATTAGCCATCTATGGAGCAAGCTCTAAGAGACAGATTTCTGCCTGTTGATTACCAATAGTCTATTTACTCACAATTCTTGTCTTGCACTCAAGGTAATAGGACGTTGGAAGAATACACATCCAAATTTGTGAGATTAGCTTCGCGTAATGATGTGGAGGACAATGAGGATCAGATGATTGCTCATTATGTAGAGGGTCTGAGCTATGAGATCAAGACTCGTCTGTAGTTTGACACCTTTCTTTTCTTTAATGACGTATGTGCCATGGCAAGGAAGATTGCATCAGCCTTGAAGAAGAAGAAATCTGTGTCATCTCGCTTTTCTGGACCTGGTCAGACTTCGAACTTCCAAAGAGGTGCAGTTGAGAAGAGTACCCTCAAACAACCGAATCTAGACCAGCTCCAAGGAAGCCTATGCAAGAAAGTGCATAAAACAAAGGAAAAGCACCTGCTGCCCCCTCAGGTATTCAATGTTTTAAGTGCAATGAGATTGGCCATAAGTCTAGTGATTGTCCTAGGAGGAAGTACTCAAATGTTTATGAACGAGATGAAGAAGAGGAGGAAGAATCTGGTGCATTTTTATGTGCTCCAGTTGAAGAAAGTGGTGACAAAGAGAGAATGAGCTCTGAGGAGGAGGAGGAGGAATATTGTGAGGTGATGAGGAAGTTTACCTTGACAACTGCAAAGAAGGCTGAATCCCAGAGAAACAATCTGTTCCGAACCAAGTGCTATGTTGGCAAAGAAGTATGTGAAGTGATCATAGATGGTGGAAGTCAAGAGAATTTTATGAGCCGTGCCACAGTAGAGAAGCTCGGACTCAAGACCACGCCACATCCTTCTCCTTATTCCATTGGATGGGTTCATGCTGGAGGAGGCATCAAAGTCAGCTTGAGGTGCACGATACCAATCTCCATTGGGAAGTATTCTAATCAGATTGAGTGCGACGTGTTGGAAATGAATGCGTGCAACATTCTGTTAGGAAGACCATGGGAGTACAACAACAAGGTTCTTCATAAGGGTGAGGAGAACACCTATGAACTAAAGAAAGGAGGAGAAAGATTTACTTTGCTGCCTAGCAAACCGAAGAACATAAAGACTCAGCTTGTTACAATGATCACTTCGGTGAAGTCTTTGAAGAACTCGATTGATGAAGTAGGTTGGTGCCATATTTTGGTGATCAAAGATGCTGATCTTGGTGTGAAAATGCTAGAAGAAGATTTACCACAGCCTGTGCGAGATATATTGCAAGACTTTCCAGAGGTGATCTCGGAAGAACTGCAAAAATGGCTACCTCCACTTTGCAATATTTAGCATAGGATTGATCTGATCCCAGGGTCTACTCTCCCAAACTTGCCTCACTACCGCCTTAGTCCTATGGAGAATCAGATTCTGAGAGATCAAGTTCAGGAGCTTTTGGACAAGGGATTCATAAGGGAGAGCTTAAGTCCTTGTGGTGTGCCCGCCTTGTTGGTGCCAAAGAAGGATGGTACATGGCGCATGTGTGTGGACAGCCGCGCTATCAATAAGATCACCATCGGATACAGATTTCCAATACCATGTCTCAATGACATGTTGGATAATCTGAGTGGAGAAAAGATTTTCTCCAAGATTGATCTGAGAAGTGGCTACCATCAGATAAGGATCAGACCTGGAGATGAGTGGAAAACCGCATTTAAGACGCGTGATAGCCTGTTTGAATGGCTGGTTATGTCTTTCGGACTCACGAATGCACCTAGCACGTTCATGAGGTTGATGCACCAAGTGTTGAAGCTTTTTCTAGAAAAGTTTGTGGTTGTCTATTTTGATGACATTCTGGCGTATAGTCGTTCTGAGATGGAGCACAAGGCACATTTGAGGGAAGTATTTGAAGCCTTGCATAAGAATGAACTTAGTGCCAACCTAAAGAAGTGTGTATTCTGGCAAAATAAGCTCCTTTTCCTTGGATTCATAATAGGTGAAGATGGAATTCAAGTTGATTAGAACAAGGTGGAGGCAATCCGCAATTGGCCTCAGCCAAAGAATGTGACACAAATTAGAAGTTTCCTTGGCTTGGCATCGTTCTATAGGAGGTTTATCAAGGACTTTAGTGAGATTGCTTCTCCCTTGACTTCCTTGACAAAGAAAGGAGTTGTATTTGAGTAGAGCAAGGAGGTGGATAATGCTTTCAACAAGCTGAAGGCAAAGCTGAGTTCAACTACTGTTCTTGCTCTACCAAATTTTGGTAAGGTGTTTGAAGTACATGTAGATGCTTCTGGAGTTGGAATTGGTGCAGTCCTCTCACAAGAGAAAAGGCCAATAGCCTACTTCAGCGAGAAGCTTAGTACACATCGTCAAACTTAGACAACTTATGAGAAAGAGTTCTATGCTCTTTTCCATGCATTGAAGACTTGGGAGTACTACCTCATTGGCAAGGAGTTTGTTCTATACTCAGATCATCATGCCCTGAAGTTTCTTCATGATCAGTCTAAATTCACAAGTCACATGCATGCTAGGTGGACAACGTACCTCCAGAAGTTTCCATTCAAGATCATGCACAAGAGTGGAGTTCAGAATGTCGTTGCTGATGCACTGAGTAGGAGGATTGCATTCCTAACAGAATGGCGAGGACGAGGGACCTCCTTTGATGCACTTCGTGAGCTATATGAAGATGATGTTGATTTTAAACTCGGGATGGGCAACGACATGTACAAGCCCGTATTCTAAACTCCACCCTTCATTTCTTGACAAATACGGTAATGCTTGATCAACTTCCATACTCCTTTCTCCATCCTTGGCCAATAAAACCTCTCGGCCAAAGCAGCATACGTCTTGTCTCTCCCCAAATGAGCTGCCAACCCTCCTCCATGCACTTCCTATATAAGTTGATCTCGGAGTGACGTTTTTGGCACACATACTTGGTTCCCCTTCATGAGGTAACCATCATAAACATAGTACTCTCCGAATCCAACTCCTCCTTGACATTTCTTCTAGATGGAGTTAAAATCTTCATCATCCTCATACAGGTCTCGGATGCATTCAAAAACCTGGACCTCACCCTTCAACTCAGTGAGCAAAGTCATCCTCCTACTCAGGGCATTCACAACCACGTTTGCACTCCCACTTTTATGCACAATCTTAAAAGGGAATTTTTGCAAATATGTAGACCATCTAGCATGCATGTGGTTAGACAGTTTTGTTTGCTCATTCAAGAACTTCAGAGCTCTATGATTAGTAAAGAGGACGAATTCTTTACCAATGAGGTAATGTTCCCATGTCTTCAATGCTCTAATCACAGCATATAACTCCTTCTCATATGTGGACCACCTTTGCCTTGGTTCACTTAACTTCTCGCTGAAGTAAGCAATAGGCCTCTTCTCTTGAGAAAGCACAGCCCCTATGCCTACTCCAGAAGCATCAACATCAACTTCAAAGAGCTTTCCAAAGTCCGGGAGGGACAACACGGGTGCATTGCTCAACGCCTTCTTTAGTGCTTGAAAAGCATGATCTACGTGATCATTCTAATCAAAAGGCGAGTTCTTCTTTAACAACGAAGTCAGTGGGGTGGCTAGCATACTAAACCCCTGAATGAACCTTCTATAAAAAGAAGCAAGGCCAAGGAAACTCCTTACTTGACTCACGTTCATTGGTTGAGGCCACAAATGAATGGCTTCCACTTTGGCCTGATCCACTTGCATGCCTTCTTTTCCCACAATGAAGCCGAGGAACAGCAACTTATCTTGCCAAAAGACAAACTTCTTGAGGTTTGCAAATAGGTCATTCTCCCTCATAGTGTCTAGTACTTGCTTTAGGTACTTGTAGTGTTCTTCCTCGGTCTTGCTGAACACTAGAATTTTGTCGAAGTAAACCACGATGAATCTGTCCAAGAAGGGGCGCATCACTTGATGCATAAGCCTCATGAATGTGCTAGGGGCATTGGTAAGGCCAAATGACGTAGGACCGTCTCAGATTACCATCCAAACTTGCTGCTCGAGACGAGCAAACTTCTAAGGAGGGGAGGATGACGTAGGAATGTCTCAGAATGCATCAATCTCACATCTCAAATTGTTTCAATTTATGGATTTGTGCTTGCATCTTGCCTATTTGGAAAAAAAACGCCAATCTGGGCAAGCTTAATCAAGTGTGGAGGTATGCCTGGACGTGAGCATGGGGTGCATGGATGACATGGACATTCCGGAAGCTTGCATCTCCTTATTTTCGTTTGTAATAAATGTGTAATATTCTGTCTTATTTCCCTTCATTACTTTCATTGCTGGAAAGCTGAATAAGTTAAAATAGAGTTGCTAGAAAGTAGAGGCTGAGAGGGAAACAATTAGGCACGTCCCTAATGCTTCTTTAATGTTTTCCACTCTTCTATATATCCTGGTTGAATGTAAGAAACAAAGAAAAAAGAAAAAATTGAAGTTGAGTTTATCTCCAGAATTGTGACCAAGTGTCCAGATTCAAACGGTGCGACCGTGAGGGTGTGTCCCTGAGTGTGAGAGTTCGTTCTTGCCCATTCCTGGCCGTTCTACTTGTAGAACCCCTCAACCTAACCAACGGCAGTTGTTGGTGAAGTTGTTGATTATCTAGTATCCTTTATTTCGTTCTGATTTTCCCTTTTCAATTCGTTTCACCATCCAACCACCTTTAAATTAGCCACAAAAGTTCCTAATTGAAGCACATCCAGATTATTCAGACTTGCACGAAGAACAAGTTCCGATTCGCTTCCACGCGCCTACGTCACCAAATGGCATCACCAACCATTCAAATAAGCCCTCATTGGTCTTGAAGGCAGTTTTCCACTCATCACCTAGCCGGATACGTATTTGGTGATATCCACTCTTGAGGTCAATCTTGGAAAAGATTGTGGAGCCACTCAAGTTGTCTAGCATGTCATCCAGCCTTGGTATTGGGAACCTATAGCCCACAATGATCTTGTTGATCGCCCTGCTATCAATACACATGCACCACGTCCTGTCTTTCTTAGGCACCAATAGTACGGGCACTCTACAAGGGCTCAAGCTCTCACGTATGTATCCGCGGTCCAGTAACTCTTGCACCTGCTCCTTAGAGATTTGGTGCTCCTTGGGACTCATTTTGTAGTGTGGTAGGTTGGGTAGCAAAGCTCCAGGAATCAGATCAATCTGATGTTGTGTGTCATGCATTGGAGGCAGTCCCGCAGGCAACTCGTTAGGAAAGATGTCCACCTATTCTTGCAAAAGCTCACTTGTCTTGCCAGGTACAAAACCTCTTGCTCATTCTCGAGCTTTCCATCCAGTACAAGAACAAAACACACCTCGCTATAAGATGCTCTCTATTTTGCCTCCTACTTGTCACAAGTTGATCCCACCAAGTTATAGCATAATTAGTAAACTCAGTGATGGCAAGTTTTACCTTTCTTGCTTTGGAGTGTTCATAACAATCAAACACGAACTTAATCTTCTTTTCCTACTCTAAATAAGCTTCCAGATCAGCACGACCAGCAAAGGCAGGTATCTTGAGTTTGATACTTCCCATGTAATCTTCTCTCTTTAGTCTTGCTTCTCTAGCTTTTGTTGGTTGGTGCTCAATCCTCAGCCTCCTATAGTTTCTCACGGATCTTGCATCCTCTTCTCGATCAGAATCTTCTCCACTTGAGCCTCCTAGATGCACGAACTTCTCCTCTAAGTGCGTAATCCCACGGTACTAACCTTCGGGGTGCTTGTACTCCTCTCCTTGGTAGTTAGGTATCACGTGAACTCTCCATCGCATTCATAAGTTCTTGCAATGGCTCAAGTTCCTCTCACATTACATGCTGAAACCTCCCTATCAATGCATCTGTATAGACCTTGAGGTCCACATCGGCCAACGTGCGTTGCTTTTCTTCTTCATGTCCTTGAGACATAGTGCTGCAAGAAAGAAATTTAGTTTGTTATAAATATGGCCTCACAAGTTCACTCCCTTACGTGTTTGCTCTCAATGTAAGGTGCACTCAAGTTCACTTGTGTTTGCACTCAATTATTGGCTTTTCTCTCTAAGGTACTCACACACTCTTGCCTCTTTCCACTCGTGATACTTGCACGTTCTTACTAAAGCTAGTATTGCCTTTGCTTGAGCTACAAGTTTTCACAAAACAAACAAATCATTGTTTGCTTGCTTTCTTGCACCAGAAGGTTTCTTTCTTCCCACTTTAGTCTTGCATGTGCCTCCCTTCTTTTCTTGATTCGTCCTTGTCCTCTTTTGATCCGCAAGCTTGCTTGTTTAGCTCGCATGCCTGTTTTGGAAGTCGCTTCCTCCTTTGGCTTGAGGTTGCCTATTTAGTCTTGCGGCTCCTGTTTTGGCTCTTTCTTTCTTTTGTTTTTTCTCTTTTCTTGACCGAAAGCAACCAAACTCAGAATAAATTAAATTACTTGGAGGAAGACAACTAATTGATTGCTAAACTAATAAAACGTAAATAAAGGATAGGTAGTAGCAAGCCATAGCTTTGATACCAAATGATATGAAACTCATAATGAATTCCACACAAATGGACCGTTGCTACTCGTTGGATGAGAAAGACTTCAACTCCAACCATGCAATGCTCGAACTTCGGTGAAGGCTCACCCTAACCCGATCAATTGGAAGTCACGAAGCTAAGTCTTGTTGTCGAATGACGTAGCTTAGAAGCGTGTTACTCAAGTTGTTTACAAATTCGCTCAAGACTCTCACTCGTACAAACTGAACTACACGTTGTATGCTTGCTTTGTTTCATTTAGGTCACGTTGGATTGTGCGAAGGGTGTGACTAACGAATGGATAACTTGTGTATCTCGACAACTACCATCGATCAATCATAAGGGGTCCTAAGGTTAGGACGGCGAGCTAGGGCAAAGTTCAAATAAACACACAAGGGACGCACCCTCCACGGATGCATCGGTCAAACTTGACTCTAAGTCTCAGTTTTTGGAAATATTCTCAATTGCCATTATTCAGATTTCGAATTACAACTTAAGGGGGTGTGGTGAGGCCATTAACTACAGCTGTTACCAACTTTAACCATCCCTTATTATGGCAATGAATGATTGCCTTATTCAGCTTCCAACAGAAAAGAAAAAGGCAAAATGAGTTTGTATCCCTTATTACACAAGATTCGGAAATAAATGAGCAATAACACAAACGAACGTAGCCTCCATGCAACTCCATGCGCACGTCCCACACCTGATCAGCCTTGTCTGAAATAGCAAGCTTCTAGAATAAGCAAACCTCCTCAAATAGGCAACCTTCTAAAATAGGTAAGTGCAAGATGTGCAAGACGGTCCTACGTCATCCTCCCCTTCTTAGAATTTTGTTTGTCTCGAGCAGCAAGCTTGGATGGCAAAGGGAAAGCATCATAATATGGTGTCAAATTAGCAACGTTGAAGGTGTTGGAGACTCCATACTCCTCTGAAAGATCAACCTTGTACGCATTGTCACTAATGCGTCTTAGGATCTTGAATGGCCCGAACTTTCTTGCTTGCAATTTGCCACCCATGTTGGCTGGCATCCTTTCTTTTCTGAAGTGCACCATCACTTGTTCTCCGGGTTGAAAGATTTGCACTTTTCTATGCTTGTCAACTCTTGTTTTCTCCTTGGCATAAGTTGTGCTCAATCTTTCACATATGGCCTCAAGTACTTCTTTAGCATGCTTGGCAAACTCTGCGGCTGAAGTGTTGGCTTTGCCCGATCTTAGTAATTCAGCTACATCAACAAGCAAGTTAGGAACTTTGGTGTAAACCAAAGAAAATGGAGAGTGACCCGTTGACCTGTGCATCGTGCCATTGTAGGCAAATTTAGCAATTGGCAAGGCAAGATCCCATTGCTTTTTCTTGTCATGGCAAAGGCTGTGGAGTAGACTTCTAAGGGTGCGGTTGGTGGCTTCAGTTTGTCCATCCCTTTGTGGGTGCGCAGTTGAACTATACTGAAGTGTAGCATCAAACATGATCCATAATGACTTCCAAAAGGTGGCAAGAAACTTCACATCACGATCATAAGTTATACTTTTTGGCATGCCATGCAACTTCACCACGTCCTTTAAGAACAAGCAAGCAATTCCGCGTGCATCTAAGGTCTTCTTACAAGGTATGAAATATGCCATCTTCCTCAACTTGTCAACAACAACAAATATGGAATCTACACCACATGGAGTTCGTGGCAATCCCAAAATGAATTCCATGCTCAAATCCTCCCAAACTTCTTGTGGTACGGGCAAAGGCATGTACAAACCCGTGTTGTTCACTCCACCCTTGGTTTCTTGGCATACATGGCAATGCTTCACCAATCTTGCAACTTCTTTTATCATGTTAGGCCAATAGAAACGCTCTGAAAGGGCTGCCAATGTCTTATCACGTCCCAAATATGTCGCGAGACCACAACCATGCAATTCCCACAACAAATGATCATGAAGTGAAGTACGTTATTACAACTTAAGGGGGTGTGGCGAGGCCATTAACTACGGCTGTTACCAACTTTAACCATCCCTTATTATGGCAATGAATGATCGCCTTATTCAGCTTCCAACAGAAAAGGAAAAGGCAAAACGAGTTTGTATCCCTTATTACAGAAGATTCGGAAATAAATGAGCAATAACACAAACGAACGTAGCCCCCATGCAACTCCATGCATACGTCCCACACATGATCAGCCTTGTCCGAAATAGCAAGCTTCTAGAATAGGCAACCTTCTCAAATAGGCAACCTTCTCAAATAGGCAAGTGCAAGATGTGCAAGACGGTCCTATGTCATCGAATCATGCCACAAACGGTGATGGAAGATCCATTTGATAAGTGAAAAATGTTGCCCTAGCTAAGCGACACACTAGCCTAACCAAGAATGCACAATGAGTATCAACTTACCAAGTTATCCATATGCTAAGTATTCTGAATATCAAAGTTGTGTTTCTTTATTAATGAACGTAGGCCTCTTTATATAGGCTCCCAAATACATCAACTTCCTAATTAAAACAAAGTCTATTCTGGCCAAAATAAGAAGAAGCCCTAATCTGGCCGAATTGACAACCTAAACAAGAACTAAATAAGAATGAATCTAAACATGCCTTAGATAGTCTATAAGCATGTCTCTCTTAGTCCTAAACAAGTCATAGTTGCTGGAGTATAGTTTCCTAATCAAACTAATGACTTAACTAAATAATAAGCTAACTTCTGAAATAGGAAGATTCCTTGCATCCAAAGCAATCATGTGCATGCTAAGCTTCTGGAATGACACCAATAATGTGTATGGGCTTAGCATGGGCTTCTAGGTCGTCCTTGGGCTTGCTTGCTTTAGCTTGAGTCCAAAAGCCTTGAATGAATCCATTGAGTTCAGCTTGAAGCTTCTTGGCTCGTGCTCTTGTAATTGGCCCAATTGGAACTTGCATTACTCCATGCTTATTGTTGGATGGTCTCACATCACCTATGTAACACGTCACAAATCTCTTCAATTTTATCCGGATTGCCTTGATCTTCCTCCCCTTCTTCAGAATTCTCACGAACTTCTTCAATGCTTGATCCACACGCATCAAAGTTCTCTTCCTCTTTTCCTCTTATTTACAAATTTTTAAGGGTTCCTCTTGGTTCATTGGATAAGCACGGATTGTTTGAAGGAACAACCAACTTATCCGATTCAATACTCTTGAAGAATTCTTCGGCATCCAGGATTCTACGAGATGAATCAAAATTTCCTTTGCACAAACGATCCACACTTCTAGATTGACCATGCTTTCATTCTTCTTGTCTAAGTGTACATCTTTGTCCGATCTCCTCTTCTTTAGGTTTTACACAAACAATAGATTGATGTGTAACAGATGGTGATTGACTTGCAAGTTTGTCCAAATGTTTGATAATCTCCTGAAAAGAGTTTTCCGTTTGCAAATCTCCGATCCAAATCAAGATCCATCATGTCTCTAAATGGATTTGTAGTGGTACTAGGAGGATAATTGAGATTCTGATCGTTATATCACAAATCATGATGCACAGCTTTGTAGTGTATGGCTCTCTCTCAACTCATGGGTAAGGAAACACTCGATCTCAATACAGGGATTGAGATGATCGTGGCTCAAGCTCTGATACCACCTGATGTAGCATAGCGGAAGCACTTGATAGATTTGAGTGATTTGGACGAATCAAATAAAGGGTAATGTACGAATCAGGTTGGTACGATTGTAGAACAGGTCGAATTTGGGTTGATTTGGGTGGAAATGTTGAATTTTGAAGGAATGGATGGAGGGGTTCGAAAGATACTAAAATTAAAGATAACTTCGATCAAGGAACAAAATTATGTCGTGTTGATCAAAGGGGTTCGTAAACGAATGGCCAGCAAGGTCAAGGTAACAATTTGTACGAGTCTACGTACAGGTTCTAGCGAATCCACGCTACTTCATGCAAGTCCATGCACGATCTATGCGAGTCCACGCACAATCAAATTACACTAGGTAATTCAAAGAGAAATATTCTCAATCTAATTCATTCATAATCTCCTTATTACATAGATTGGATTACATATTTAAAGAACTAAGGTGAGCTTGGATAGTCATTAAACCAATTAACCAAGGGTCACATTACATGAATTTAACAATCACATAAGACGAATCTATTAATTTAAAATACTTAAAGGACTAAAATGAACTTAACTTAATCAAACGAACTAGACTTAATGAGATTCTAGAATGGCAAAGTGCAACGTTGAGATGTCTTTATATGCCAATCAATTCGTCATAAACTCCCAAATACGAATTGATCCTTGATTCTTCAACACTTGACATCGATTAGATTGGATGTTAGTTGGTTAGGCCTTGAATGTTTCGGATGTGCCTATATCACACGTTTTGGAAGCTAAATTAGAAGCTTGAGATTCATGCAATTTGAAGGATGCATGCGCACGTGAATTTCAGCTTATCTTAGACATGCATCCCTAAGTTTTAGGAATTGCATCTACTATGTTTTAGGACGTGATATTCACTAGTTATTTTGTTAGTTATCTTTATTTAGGTTGTTTTTCCTATCTAGTTATTTATTTCGGCCAAAATTCCTTTAATTTAGGAAGGAGAGTTTTGGCCAGCCTTGAACTCCTTATTTAGGAGTGTTTAGGAATATTTTGAGACTTTGGAGTCTATATAGAGGCATCCCTACTTAATAAAACGTACACAACTTTGATATTCAGATTACTCAGCATACGCCTAATTTGGTGAGTTGATACTCATTGTGCATTCTTAGTTAGGCTAGTGTGTCACTTAGCTAGGGCAACGTTTTCACTTATCAAACGGTTCTTCCATCATCGTTTGTGGCGTGATTCGACTACAAAACTTGGGTTCATGACTTTCAATTGATCGGGTTAGGGTGAGCCTTCACCAAAGTTTAAGCATTGCGTGGTTGGAGTTGAAGTCTTTCTCATCCAACAAGTAGAAAAAGTCTGTTCGTGTGGAATTCATTACGAGTTTCATATCAGCTTGTACATAATTTGGACCAGAATGATTTCGTCCATTTGTAAATTACACTCGGACAAATGATAGCCTTCTTGATTAATGAGATTCGTCCTACGTCACATAATGCCTACTTGACCAAGAGTCATAATTACATGAATCTGAAATAACGAACATACATGTATCAAATTAAATGAACGAACAAACATTAAATAGCTATGGCCTTATTAGTTTCCAAGCTATCTTCTAAGCTGGTCCAATGCATTTAGGATGTTCCTACATCACTTTGTTTCCGTTTACTATTTCTCTCCTTTTTTTGTCATGTTTTTCTCTTTTCTCTTTTTTCTTCTTTTTTTTTGATCAGAATACACAACCTAGAACAACTAAGTCACGAATCTGATTGAAACACAAAAACTAAACACTAAATAAAATCAACTACTAAACGACACAAAAATACAAACTAACACATACAAAACTCAGGATAGATCAGCCGATTGATAAGCAACAAGCTGAGTACTAATTAAACAAAAATAACAAGGATAGATAGCCTAAAACAACAAGCCATAGCTCTGATACCAACTGATGTGATCTCGGCAGGAGAAACACAATTATACAGATCTGTTGTTGTTTAGGATGGAATAGACTTCAAACCCACGAACTGAACCAGCAAGAACCTCAACAAAAGAGCCTCAACCCAAGCCAAGAGCAATCTGAGAACCTTAGTCCAAGTCGAATCATGCCACAAACAAGGATGGAAGACTTGTTTGATAAGTGAAAATAAAGTTCAATCTAAACGACACACAAGCTTAGGCAAGAACAAGTAGAGTTATCATAACTCACTAAGTCAAAGACTTATAATATTTAGAATGAATTCATGTATTGGGGTCTACGTTTTATTATGCTAAGATGCCTTTATATAGGCTACAAAGTCTTCAAACGTTCCTAAACAATCTACCTTCTAAAAAGGAGCTTGCAATCTGACCAACAGATGTGATCTCGGCAGGAAAAACACAATTATATGGATCTATTATTGCTTAGGATGGGTAGACTTCAAATCCACGAACTAAACCAGCAAGAACCTCGGCAAAAGAGCCTCAACCCAAGCCAAGAGTAATCTTAGAACCTTAGTCCAAGTCGAATTTGATATGAAACTCGTAATGAATTCCACACGAATGGACCGTCGCTACTTGCTGGATGAGAAAGACTTCAACTCCATAAATTGGAAGGCTCCACACGAAGGCTTACCCTAACCCAATCAATTGGAAGTCACAAACCTAAGTCTTGTAGTCGAATCACGTCATAAATGGTGATGGAAGAACTGTTTGATAAGTGAAAACGTTGCCTTAGCTAAGTGACACACTAGCCTAATCAAGAATGCACAATGAGTATCAACTCACCAAATTAGCCGTATGCTAAGTATTCTGAATATCAAAGTTGTGTACATTTTATTAAGTAGGGATGCCTTTATATAGGCTCCAAAGTCTCAAAATATTCCTAAACACTCCTAAATAAGGAGTTCAAGGCTGGCCAAAACTCTCCTTCCTAAATTAAAGGAATTCTGGCCAAAATAAACAACTAGATAGGAAAAACAACCTAAATAAAGATAACTAACAAAATAACTAGTGAATATCACATCCTAAAACATAGTAGATGCAATTTCTAAAATTTAGGGATGCATGTCCAAGATAAGCTGAAATTATGAATATCAAGCATCCTTCAGATTGCATGCATCTCAAGCTTCCAATTTAGCTTCCAAAATGTGCATGGGCCTCCTTGGGCTTCTTGGACGTCCTTGATCCTCCACGCACTTGCTTGAGCCCAAACTTCTTGCATTAATCCATTAAAGTCAGATTGCAACTTCCTAACTCTTGCCCTTATCATTGGCCCAATTAGAACTTGAACTTGCTGCGAGTCTACAAGCTTGATAGTAGGTGCATCCTTGGGCTTGCTCACATCATTCCCCTCCTCTTGAAAAGGATTTGTCCTCAAATCAGCGCCTACATCAAACGGACTCAAGTCAGCAACATTAAATGAAGCACTCACATTATACTCACCTAGGAGGTCTAGCTTGTAAGCATTGTCATTGATGCATTCAATCACTTGGAATGGACCATCTCCTCATGGTAGCAACTTGTAACATCTTTGGATAGGAAAATGCTCCTTCCTCATGTGCAACCAAACCCAATCTCCTGGCTTAAAGACAACTTTGTGTCTTCCCTTGTTTGCTTATCTTGCATAGTGCTCCGTGCGCTTCTTAATGTTTTGTCATGCTTTCTCATGCAATTGCTTGACAAATTCTGCTTTCTTCTTGCCATCTAAGTTAACATGCTCACTCGAAGGTAAAGGTGATAAATCCAATGGAGTTAAAGGATTAAAACTATAAACAAGCTCAAATGGTGAAAATTGAGTAGCAGAATGAACTGAACGATTATAAGCAAATTCAACATGTGGCATTCTTCCCAAGTCTTAATATTATGTTTAATGAGTGCCCTCAAAAGTGTAGACAAAGTCCTATTTACTACTTCAGTTTGACCATCGGTTTGAGGGTGACAAGTAGTAGAAAATAACAACTTAGTTCCTAACTTGCACCACAAGGTCTTCCAAAAATAACTCAAGAACTTTGCATCTCTATCAGAAATAATTGTCCTAGGCATGCCATGTAACCTAACAATTTCTCTAAAGAACAAATCAGCAATGTTTGAAGCATCATCAATCTTATGACATGGAATGAAATGTGCCATCTTAGAAAACCTATCCACTACCACGAAAATAGAATCTCTACCACGTTTAGTTCTAGGCAGTCCTAACACGAAATCCATAGAGATACCAATCCAAGGTTCACTAGGTATAGGTAGTGGGGTGTACAAACCATGGGGTTTTACCATAGACTTGGCTTGCTTGCATGTGATACAACGTCCACAAATGTGCTCCACGTCTCGCTTCATATGTGGCTAATAGAAGTGATCTTGTAGCATCGCCAAAGTCTTTGCAACACTAAAGTACCCCATCAATCCACCTCTATGTGCCTCCTAAATTAACAATTCTTGCATAGAACAATTAGGCACACAAAGTTTGTTTTCACGAAATAGGTAACCCTCATTCCGAAAGAATTTACCCTTTGCACTCTTCTCTGTCATTCGGAATAGATCACCAAAATTAGTGTCTTCAATATACAACTCTTTAATATGTTCAAAACCAATCAGTTTAGCATCAAGAGTTGAGATCAAGGCATACCTCTATGATAGTGCATCAGCCACTACATTCTCCTTACCTTGCTTGTAACGAATGATGTAAGGAAATGTTTCTATGAATTCCACCCATCGTGCATGTCTCTTATTCAGTTTTTGTTGCCCCTTTAAGTGCTTCAATGATTCATGATCAGTGTGTATCACGAACTCCTTGGGCCACAAGTAATGTTGCCATGTTTCCAATGTCCGAATCAAAGCGTACAACTCCTTATCATAGGTCGGGTAATTCAGAGTTGCTCCACTTAGTTTCTCACTAAAATAGGCAATTGGACATACTTCTTGCATAAGCACAGTGCCAATACCTATAACAAAAGCATCGCACTCAACTTCAAATGTTTTAGCAAAATTAGGCAAAGCTAGTAAAGGAGCATTCGTCAACTTCCCTTTAAGTGTTTGGAATGCCTTTTCTTGAGCTTCTCCTAGCTGAATCCAATGCTCTTCTTGATGATCTCCGTGAGTGGTGCGGCTATAGTGCTAAAATCTTTCACAAACCTTCGGTAAAAGCTAGCTAGGCCGTGGAAGCTTCGGACATTTGCAACATTTGTGGGACTCGGCCACTCTTGAATTGCTTTGATCTTTTCCTCATCAACCTGTATTCCTTTATCACTAACAATAAAACCCAAGAATACAAGCTGATCTGTGCAAAAGGTGCACTTCTTTAGGTTAGCATATAACTGATCCATATGTAATGCATCTAGAACAGCTTTCAAATGCTCAACATGATCCTCAGTGCTCATGCTATAGATAAGTATATCATCAACAACCACAAATTTTCCAATGAATGGATGTAAAACATGATTCATAAGGCGCATGAATGTGCTAGGTGCATTAGATAAACCAAAAGGCATAACCATCCATTCATACAAACCATACTTTGTTTTAAATGTTGTTTTCCACTCATCCCCTTCTTTCATGCGAATCTGATGATAACCACTCTTCAAATCAATCTTTGAAAACAAGCAAGAACCATGCAATTCATCTAACATGTCATCTAAACGAGGAATAGGGTGATGATATTTTACCGTAATGTTGTTGATGGCTCGGCAATCAACACACATTCTCCATGATCCATCCTTCTTTAGCACAAGTAGGACTTGAACGGCACATGGACTCAGGCTCTCTCTTATGCACCCTTTCTCCAAAAGCTCGTTTACTTATCTCTCAAGTTCTTTTGTGCCATAAGATGACCAAATTTGAAGTGTTCATGCAAAGCTAATTCCGAGATGATTTTACATGTGCATGTGCGTGCATGGCTGCATGAAGCTTCGATCAACTTTCATTTAATTGCTTTCCTTAATTTCTGTGAAGTTGTAATAAGTAAGATCAAACTTGAGCTTTCCATTTTTCCTTTCCGTTGCTTGGAGGGGATAGCAACTAATAATGAGGGGGAATTAGGCGTGATTAAGGCGCATTTGAGCTGGTCCATTTATGGACGCAATTATGGGAAAGTGGAAACAAATGTAACAGCCATCCGAAGGCTTAAATTTTGGCTTGAATTCTGCTTGTTTAAAATCAAGCACAAAAGGAAATAACAATCATATAGAAATTTGAATCAAAGCCTTGTTATTGCTAAGTGCAATTGTTGAGCACGCTTAAGTGCTTGTGTCCGAATTTTTGCCACTGATTGGCCACACAATTTCGTGCAACCCTCGATCACCCTACGAGAGTTGGTGATCGTTGTACCTCTTATCCTCTTAGCTACAGTAGGTTACCAGTTTGTTACGACCAAACTTGTTCTTTATTTGATTATTCGAACCTCACAACTCATTTGTGTTCGTTTCATCAAGTGAAGTCAAGTTAACCACGCTTTCAATACATTAAGTGGTATCAGAGCATAGGCAATGATTAGATCAGTTTCCACATTGATCTTGAGAGAACATTATAACTACAGTGAGTTGAGAGAGAGCCCACCTACGAGCCAATCCACAAGGTAACGTGATCCCCTGATCCGTGCCTCATAAACCAAACCAAGCTCCACCAAATTCCGATGCTCAATGGTCGACCTTTTGGACAATCAAAATTCGGATATGCGCCAGAGATTTGCTAACCTAGAGGCTGCCATCTTGGAGATCCGCATGCAATTGGCCAACATGGATGTGCAACCTCCAGCACTGCCTCCTCAAGCTGTACGTAATCCTCCTTTAGAAGTTGATGAAGATTATGAGGGGGACTTGGATGCTACGTTGGATATAAGGAGGGGAGGAAGGGCTGCTCGTGGTATGAGAGGTCGAGGGAGAGGAGATGGAGGCCATGGAGATGTTGGCCGAGGTCCTAGGAGGGAAATACATATGGTGGATGATCGTGGAGATGACTATGTGATACATGTAGACCGACCAGTTAAAATGAATATTGAGAAGTTCTACGGAGATTCTAACGTAGAAGGTTTTCTAAATTGGATGGACTCAGTGGAAAAATACTTTAAATGCATGGATTTGACCAAGGAGCAGAAGGTAAATTATGTTGCTTTCAAGTTGGAATCAGGCGCAGCTGTTTGGTAGCGCAAGGAGCAAGAATCAAGAAGGAGAAGAGGAGATCCTCCCATCCGCGATTAGCCAAGCAAGGGACAAGCCTTACGTGAGAGGTTCCTGCCTATGGATTACCACCAATCCTTGTTTTCTCAATTCTTGTCATGCATGCAAGGAAGCAAGACCGTGGATGAGTATATCGCGGAGTTCATGAGGCTAGCTGCTAGGAATGATGTGGAAGAGCACGAAGATCATATGACCGCTAGATTCGTCGATGGTCTAAATTATGAAGTCAAGAGCAGGATGGAGTTTGACACGTTCTTGTACTTTCATGATGCATGCAACAAGGCTCAAAAGATTAGAGCCACTCTCAAGAAGAAGAAGATGGTGCCGACTCGTTATACTCCTGGTCAGACATCTAATGTCAACCGAGGAGGAGAAAAGGCCTCTGTACCCGGGGGTGATTATAGGAATGCACCAAAGGCCAGACCTGTTCAAGCCAACCCTAATCCGATCCAAAAGAAGGGCAAAGAAGTTGCTGAAGGCTCTTCAAGGCTGAGGTGTTTTAAGTGCAATGAGCTAGGGCATAGATCGAGCGAATGCCCTCGTAGGAAATTCACTAAATTATGTGAACGTGATGATTAGGAGGATGCTCTCTATTGCGCACCTGTGGAGGAGAGTCGCAAGGAGGCTTAGAGAACGATGAAGAGTGTTATGGGGTGATGCGAAAATTAGCACTTTCTGTGGAAAAGAAGGATGCAACCCAACGACACAATCTATTTCGCACTAAGTGCTATGTGGGAAAAGAAGTTTGCGACATCATAATTGATAGAGGGAGCCAGGAGAACTTCATCAGCTCGCAAATTGTGGAAAAGTTGGGGTTGAAGACCACACCATATCCGGCCCCCTATTCGATTGGATGGGTGTAATCAGGAGGGAGCATTCGAGTGGAGTCTCATTGTCAAGTCTCGATCTCTATCGGCCAATTCACTGATGTTGATATGTGCGATGTCCTTTGCATGGATGCATACAACATCCTCCTTGGAAGACCATGAGAGTATGACAACAAGGCCGCCATGCATTTGGGAGAGGAAAACACGTACAAAGTTACGAAGGAAGGCAAGCATTATACCCTATTACTGAGAAGACCGAAGCCTTTTTCTAAGAAGGGGAGCAAACTCGTGCAAATGGTTAGCCTCGTGACTTCGAGGAAGGAGTTTCAGATTGCTTTGAAGGAGGTAGGATGGTGTCAAGTACTTGTAGTAGAAGCCGAGCTAAAACAAGCCACAGAGAAGGAGGAAGAATATCTGCAAGAAATTAAGCTCCTCTTGCAAGAATTTGCGAACGTTTTCCCTCGCAAGGAACTTAGAATCCCTGTCCAAAGTGATAGTCCTAGGGACTCCATGCAAACAAACTACTTCTCGAAAAAATAAGCGAGCAATACCTTGTGCATCCGAGGCCTTTCGACATGGTATGAAGTGAGCCATCTTGGAAAGCCTGTCAACAACAACAAAAACAAAATCAACACCCCGAGGGGTGCATGGTAAGCCAAGCATAAAATCCATGCTCAAATCCTCCCAAATGTTTCTTGGTATGGGAAGCGGTGTGTAGAGGCCATAGTTTTGCACTTTGCCCTTCGTTTCCTGGCAAATGCGACAATGCTTGACAATGCGCCCCACATCCACACCCATCTTTGGCTAGAAAAAATGTTCGGCCAAGGCAGCTAGTGTCTTATCCCTACCAAAATGAGCTGACATCCCTCCTCCGTACAATTCCCAAATCAAATGATCACGGAGCAACGTTTTAGGCACACAAAGTTGATTGCCTTTCATCAAATACCCTTCATGTACGTAATAATCTTCGAATCCAGCTCCCCCTCGCATTTCTTCCAGATTGCACCAAAATCCTCATCTTCATCATATAGCTTTCGTATGCTTTCGAAAGCAACAATTTTTCCCTTTAACTCAGTTAAAAGCATCGACCTCCTACTTAGTGCATTAGCCACAACATTAGACGTACCATTCTTGTGCATGATGCGAAAAGGGAACTTTTGCAAATACGTGACCCATTGCGCATGCATATGGTTGGACAACTTAGATTGATCATTCAGGAATTTCAAAGCTCGATGATCCATAAATAAAATGAATTCCTTACCAATTAGGTAATGCTCCCAAGTCTTCAAGGCACGAACAACAGCATAGAATTCCTTTTCATAGGTCGTCCAAAGTTGACAAGGTATGCTCAATTTTTTGCTGAAATAAGCCACGAGTCTCTTTTCTTGGGAAAGGATATCACCAATCCCCACTCCTGAGGCGTCAACATCCACTTCAAAACGTTTGCTAAAGCCCGGAAGTGCTAAAATAGGTGCGGAGCTTAGGGATTTCTTGAGAGCACAAAAGGATTGGACAGTTTCCTTGCTCCACACGAAAGGCACATTTTTCTTCAAAAGGGAGGTCATAGGTGCGGCAATCATCCTAAATCCACATATGAACCTCCAGTAAAAGGATGCTAAGCCCAAAAAGCTTCGTACCTCCTTCACACTCGTGGGCTGTGGCCAAGACCGAATAGCTTCTACCTTCTCCTGATCAACACGCACTCTATCTTTGCCAACCACAAACCCCAAGAATAACAAGCTCTCTTGCCAAAACGTACATTTCTTAAGATTGGCATAGAGTTTGTTTTCCTTCAACAACTCAAGCACTTCTCTCAAATGCAAGACATGCTCCTCTTTGGTCTTGCTAAATATCAGGATATCATCAAAATATACAATGACAAATTTGTCCAAGAGCGGACGTAATACCTGATGCATCAATCTCATGAAAGTGCTTGGTGCATTGGTGAGACCGAAAGGCATGACCAACCACTTGTATAGGCCTTCCTTGGTCTTGAAGGTGGTCTTCCACTCGTCCCCCTGCCTTATACGAATTTGGTGGTAGCCACTCTTCGGGTCGATCTTTGAGAAGATTGTAGCTCCACTCATGTTGTCTAACATGTCCTCAAGCCTTGGAATGGGAAATCTATATCCTACAGTAATCTTGTTTATTGCCCGACTATCAATGCACATTCGCCATGACCCGTCTTTTTTAGGAATCAAAAGTGCGGGAACTCTACATGGGCTTAAGCTCTCTTGAACATGGCCTCGATCTAGCAACTCTTGCACCTGATCCTTCAAAATTTGGTGTTCCACATGACTCATCTTATAATGAGGCAGATTAGGCAAGGATGCCCCCAGAATAAGATCAATTTGGTGTTGCACATCCCTGATTGGAGGTAAACCATGAGGAAGGTCTTCAGGGAACACGTCTCTGAATTCTTGTAGGAGTTTGGCAATCTCCATAGGGTATTCCAGCTCCTAAGGCCTCTCGCCTTTGATTCCCAACACCAACACATGGCACCATCCTAACTCCTTCATGGTGACTCGCACTTCCTTCTCGGATTTGATTAAAGTTACCATTTGCATGGCACTATTTACGTGCATCTTGGAAGTCCTCAGCTTCATGGGCAACAGAGTAAACTTTCTTCCTTCCTTGTTCACCACGTAAGTATTTTCTTCACCTTGATGGATCGCCTTGTTATCAAATTCTCAAGGTCTTCCCAAGAGAATATGGCATGCATCCATATTGATCACATCGCACACAAATTCATTAGAGAATTTTCCTATTGAGATAGGGACCTTGCAATGCAAATTGACTTTCACACCACCTCCGACCTGAATCCACCCTATTGAATAGGGTTGAGGATGAGGCGCGACTTGTAATTCAAGCCTTTCCACCATCTTCGCACTGATGAACTTCTCTTGGCTGCCCCCATCAATAATATCATTGCACACCTCCTCGCCAATGTGACACCTCGTGCGAAATATGTTGTGCCTTTGTGATAAATCCTTCTTTTCAGAAGCTAAAGCAAATTTTTGAATAACTCCACAATACTCCTCGTCTCCTTCTGACTCCACAAGGACTTCTCCTTCGCTTTCATCCACGGGTGCACAAAGAAGTGCATCTTCCTGATCCTCCTCTTCCTTGTCACATAATTGCATAAACTTTCTCCTCCGGCATTCGCTCAATTTGTGCCCAAACTCATTGCACTTAAAGCAACGTATGCCTGAAGGAACCACAGGGGCCTTGCCTTTGGCTTGTGCAGCCTCAGTTGTGGGCTTCTTTAGCGGAGGCCTCACATCAGGGGCTAGTGCAACATTCTTCTCTTGCCCTCCTCTATTGGACGTACATCCAGGACTAGAATAACGTGTAAAAGATGATTTCTTCCTTCGCACGGTAGCCCCAATTTTCCTTGCCTTTGCGCATACGTTGTTAAAGTACAAAAATGTATCATACTCCATGCGACTCTTGATATCGAAGTGGAGACCTTCAATGTACCTCACAATCATCTGATCTTCATTATCTTCCACATCATTCCTTGCAGCCAAATGCATGAATTCAGACCTGTACTCCTCTACGCTCTCGGAGAGCTTGCTCCATCAAAGGCCATTCCCGAATGGGTCTCTCTCCCCTCCTTCTTCTTGCCTCTTGTTCTTTTTGCCACCAAACAGCAGCTCTCGATTCTAGCTTGAAGGCCATATAACTGACCTTTTGCTCCTCGGTCAAGTCCATGCAATCGAAGTACTTTGCGACCGAGTCAAGCCAATTCAAAAACCCTTCTACATCCTCATCTCCATAGAATTTCTCTATGTTCATCTTAAAGGGTTGATCTACATGCCTCGCATACTCACCTTCACATTCATCTATGTAGGGAACTTCTCTTCTTGGACTGCAACCAGCATCACCACACCCTCGGCCCCTCATGCCAAGAGCTCCTCGAACTCCTCCTCTTGCATAGAGAGTGGCATCTAAATCTCCATCGTATTCAACTTCTAGCTCAAGACGTGCTTCGGCTTAAGGAGGTTGCACAACCAAATTAGCAAGTTGAGCACGAATCTCCAAAATAGCTACTTCAAGGTTGGTGAACCTTTGATCCATAGTTGGCCTTGGTGGATCCGAATCGGTCATGGTTACATTGGCTTTTGGTGGTGCTTGGTGGATGATTGAGGCACGGATTGAATAATCACATAATCCTTCTGATCGGCTTGTGGTTAGTTCTCTCAAACTCACGGGTTCTATCATTTACACTCACTCAATCTATAAATTAAGAGGATCTCAATCTATGCTTTGATACCACTTAATGTAGGGAATACGTGATAGGCTCGATCCAATTTGATAAAATGAACACTAAAATATAAGTGATTCAAATGATCAAACAAGTTGAGCTTGAAATGTGGCAAATCATGTAGTACGAATTCGAAATGGAGAATCAACAACATCACAACTTTCGTTGCTTTGCTGAGGTTTGTGGGATTTCTGTTCCCACGTCCTTGGGCAAGTTTTTAGGTAACCAAAGATACACGCTTGCAGCGTAAATTCACTTTCCAACTCAGGAAATTAGGGGTTCAATACTTCATGTTTATTTCATTTGATACTTGCCTTATAAGTAGGCGTAATTTCAGGCGGTCCAAACACTCAAGGGCTGGCTGTTACATGGTTTGAATATCCCCTAATTATTACAATGATAAATGAAAAGTTATTGCTTAAATTGTTCGGCTTCTAGCTTAAATGGAAACTACCAAACGTTCCAAGCTAATCAAGCACTTATTAAATACAAAATTAAAATTTTATACTAGGCTTTGCAGAACCAAGCGAATTCTTCCTCGCTCACCCAATCAACCAAGAGTAACAAAGAGACTCTTACCACAATACTTGGTTGACTGAAGGAGCAAAGATGAGTATGTTTGGTAGTTTGGATCTGCCTGGGTATGGATCTTCAGAATATAAAGGGTAGGTCCTTGGGATTGGTAGGTGATTTTGTCGATGTGGGACGGGAATGCAAATCGCTTGGAGAGCATCTCGGATGAGCTGAGCTGGCCATGCACAAATTTATGACTTCATGCACACGTGATGACACCATGCACATGACCAGCTTGTGACGTTCCTACCTCAGTTACTTTAGGTTATCTATCCTTACCTATTTGTCTTGTTAGTTTAGTATTCAGTTCGTTATTTTGTCTAAGTAGTTTGATTCGTTTTGTTTTTGTTTTTGTTCTAATCAGATTCGTGACTTAGTTGTTCTAGGTTGTGTATTCTGATAAAAAAAAGAACAAAAAAAAGAGAGAAAAACAGAAAGAAAAAAAATGAAAAGAACAAAAAAAAAGAGGAAAGAAGAAAAGGAAGGCACCAAACAGGAAGTTGCAAGACTAAATAGGCATTCGCAAGAAAGAGAAATGTTCCAAAATAAGGAGGCTTGCACGCAAAAGAGGAAACAAAGACCAAAACAGGTGTGCGAGCTAAACAAGCAAGCTCGTGGATCAAAAGAGGACAAGGACAAATCAAGAAAAAGGAAGGATGAACACGCAAGGCAAAGGAGGAAGCCGAACAGGAAAGAAAGAACCTTATCACGCAAGAAAGCAAGTGGAAGGAATTCTGTTTGTTCAAGCAAAAGTGGTGCTAGCTTTAGTAAGAACGTGCAAGTATCACGAGTGAAAAGAGGCAAGAGTGTGTGAGCTCATTAGAGAGAAAAGCCAATTTTGAGTGCATATTACAATTGAGAGCAAACACGTAAGGGAGAGAATTGTGAGGCCATGTTGTTTTAACTAACCAAATCTTTTCTTGCAGCAATATGTCTCAACCAAACGAAGGAGAGAGGCACAACAATCTGGTTGGTGTGGATCTTAAGGTGTTGATAGATGCCATGACAGGAAATTTGAGGAACATGATGCGAGAAGAACTCGAGCCCATGCAATCACGTATAGATGCATTGGAGAATTCTCGTAGTGTGCAACCTAATGGTGGTGAAATTTATGCACGAAGGGAGAGGGCGCCTATAAGAAGTTCAAGTGGAGAAGATTTTGACCATGAAGAAGATGCGATATCCATAAGGAACTTTAGGAGGCCAAGAATGGGATGTCAACCTAGGGAAGCAAGGAGAAGAGAGGATGACAATTTGGGTAGTATCAAACTCAAGATACCTACCTTTGCAAGTCGTTCTGATCCAGAAGCATACCTAGAGTGGAAGAAGAAGATTGAGTTCATATTTGATTGCCAAAATCACTCCAAAGCAAGGAAGGTAAAACTTGCCATCACTGAGTTTACTAATTATGCTATAACTTGGTAGGATCAACTTTTGACAAGCAGGAGGAGGAATGGAGAACGTCCTATAGCTACATGGGAAGACATGAAGGTGGTGATGAGGAAGAGGTTTGTTCCGAACCACTACTATAGAGGGTTATATAAGAAGTTGCAAGGACTGAGGCAAGGAAGCTTGAGTATGGACGAGTATTTCAAACAAATGGAGATAGCCATGATTAGAGCGGATATAGAAGAAGATAGAGAGGTGACCATGGAAAGGTTCTTGAATGGACTCAATCCTGAGATTTAAGATAAAGTTGAGTTGCACCATTACGTGGAGTTAGAGGACATGGTGCATATGGCAACAAAAATTGAGAAGCAACTCAAGAGAGGAGAAGGAAGGACAAGGGCTACGTCTAGTTCTACTTGGAAACCAAACTATCCAAAAAAGTTTGACCAGCCACAAGCAGCCAAGGTAGAGAAAAAATCCAAGGGTTCTCAAGCTTAAAAGAAGGTGGACATCACTCCAGTAAGGAACCGAGACATCAAGTGCTTTAAGTGTCAAGGCAGAGGACATATCTCAAGTCAATGTCCTAACAAGCAAGCAATGGTGATTAGAGAAAGCAAAGAGATTGAAACTGAAGAGGAATACTCAGAGCGTGAAAGTATGCCATCATTAGAGGATGTGTCCGAGGAGGAGTACAAAGCTGCAGACAAACTTACTCTTGTAAGTAGAAGAGCATTGAGTGCGCAAGTGAAAGAAGAGGCTAATGTGGCTCAGCAAGAAAATATTTTTCACACGAGATGCTATGTGAAAAACAAGGTGTGTAGTGTCATCATAGATGGAGGAAGTTGTGCTAATGTTGCAAGTACTACAATTGATGTAGGCACATCCAAGATCTCCTCCAAATCCAAATGTGACAAGCAAGAAAGACCAAGGATCAATTCGTTATTCTGAGTTTAGGACGAATTGATATGCATTTGAAGACATTTGGATGAACCAAATTGCATTTTGCCATTTGAATCTTATTATGTTTAGTTCGTTGAGTTAAGATTAGTTCATTTTAGACCTTTGATGTTTTACCAATTAAATTAGATTCATTTATTTAAAACTCTAAGTTCATGTAATGTGACCTTTAGTCGATCCAACCAAGCTCACTTAGTTTTCTTTAAATATTCCAATCAGATGTAATCCAAATTACTTATAATGAATTGAATTGAGTGTTATCTCATTGATTACCTTAGTGTAATTGGATTTGCATGGACTTGCAAGAAATGCATGGATTTGCATGATTGATGCGTGGACTTGCATTGTAAGCGTGGATTCGCTTAGTTGTTATGCATGGATTCGCATGGTCTGTTCATGGATTTGAACATTTATCCAACATTTGCCCTGGCTGGCCGTTTGATTTATCAAACACCCTTAGGTTATACGACAGAAGTTGTTCCTAACTGAGGTTCTATCTTTATATTTTCGCATTTCCCTTTATCCAATTCGTTCATACTATATTTCCCTCTCATTTGGACCGTTTACCCCTCAAACACACCCTAATTTCGTGTGTTCCATCAAGTTCTCTAATTGAATCAATCCGTTAATACCATATAAAATCAATCGCTTCCGCTGGCCTACATCATGTGGCATCAGAGCTATTGGTGAGATTATCTTGATTTCCATATCAAGAGGAGAGGGAGAGAGTTCGTGTTCATACACCCTTGTGAGTTTGAGTGAGCCATACACAAGCTGATCAAAAGGATTTTATGATCATTGATCCGAATCCCTAATATCTACCAGACTCCACTAAATATCCGATCTGAGACATGTTTGTTCCTAATGTGAATCGAAGGTTTTCAAACCTTGAAGACAATCTAAAATCTATTCTCAATCATTTGGATAATTTTGCACCCCGATTTGATGTCTGTGCAAAATCTGAAGAGAAGGCCGAATTGATTTCATGTGATATGATCAATTCAAGAAGAGGAGCACGTGTTGTTCGTGATTCAGAAGTTCAAGGACGTGGGGTTCATGCTAAATACATTCATGAAGACAACCTACATGTTCCTAGACGTACCCAGGAGAAGATTGCTCAAGTACGTGCTTATGATCTTGACGAATGGAAGCATAAGTCATTCAGATGTGTAGATCGTGTGTCCAAGCCACATATTGACAAGTTCTATGGAGACAAGGACGAAGAATTCCTCATGTGGCTTGATTCAATTGAAGATTATTTCAAGTGCATGAATCTGAATGAAGAGCAAAAGACAAATTTCGTGGCTCACAAGTTTCAACCAACCGTGGCAACCTGGTGTCATAAGGAGAAAGAAATGAGAAGAACTTGTGATTGGGTTTCCATGAAGAAATCTTGAAGGAGAAATTTCTTATCGTGGGTTACAAGCAAACCCTAAGCACGAAAAAGATGTTGCACAAGAAGGAGATCATAAAGAATTCTGATCAAGCAAAGTCGTTTGATGCCAATTCTGGATCAAGAAAGAGTACAAAGGTCGTGCACCATCTTGCCAAACCAAAGGATAATTTGGTTGTTCCAAAATCTGATCCAAAGATAACAACCAAGCCAAGAGTTGTTCCTAATATTTTGGAACAGAAAAGTAAAGAGTTTGAATCTGATTCGAATTCTAAACTGAGATGCTATAGGTGCGACAAGATTGATCATATTGCTCCTCATTGTCCGAAGAAAAAGATCAATGCACTTGTTGAATGAAAAGAAAAAGAAGTGGAGAGCCTTGTCATGTTTGATTGTGCATTCGCGAACAAAGAAGAAGATTCGGAGGAGAATTCTTCCAAACTGATTTGTTACAAGTGCCATGAATTAGGGCACAAGGCAAAAGATTGCCCTAGGAAGAAGACCAAACAATTGGTTGAACAAAAGAGCAAAGAGGAAGAGAGCTTTGATTCGTTTATTTTGTTGGAACGGAAGAAACCAAACATCACCTTTTTGTTCGAGTGCTTCCATTGCTATCTCAGTGATGATCTTTGTGATATTGCTTTTCTATGCTAAGCTCGGGTCGAGCTTATTTTTCCAATAAGAGGAGGATGATGTAGGCACATCCAAGATCTCCTCCAAATCCAAATGTGACAAGCAAGAAAGACCAAGGATCAATTCGTTATTCTGAGTTTAGGATGAATTGATATGCATTTGAAGACATTTGGACGAACCAAATTGCATTTTGCCATTTGAATCTCATTATGTTTAGTTCGTTGAGTTAAGATTAGTTCATTTTAGACCTTTGATGTTTTACCAATTAAATTAGATTCGTTTATTTAAAACTCTAAGCTCATGTAATGTGAACCACAGAAGTGACAACAACTTTAGCATCACGACCATAGTATGAATCCCAAAAGAGATCCCATTTTTTCTCTAGCCAGATCAAGAATCTCATCAACTTGCTTGGGAAACAATTCAAAAATCAGGAAATCTCTCATTGTAATTCAACAAGAAATTTTCTTTTTGCCTTTTCTCTGCCTTTCATCTTGCAAGTCACACCACCACATACAAAGATCAAATTGCAAGTGGAATTCAACGAATTGCAACTAAGCAATTTTGGAATATTCCTCATGGAAGAAAAATAAATCGATCTTCACAAGCCAATTGACGAATTCTTGTTTCTGAATTACTCTATCAAGAATAGGTATGTCACATGCACTAGGAAAATCCAATGGAGCCATAAGATCTCAGAAATCGGTTTGAAAGTATACCTCTAGAATTTCAGATTCAAACCCAAACTCTCAATATGGAAATTAAGATGATCTCCCCAAA
>SOPF01026283.1:69591-124432 GCA_012979155.1 Hypericum perforatum | reverse complement strand
TTCTTCTCTGTCTTCTCGTCTATTGGCACAAGATGAGAGTTTCAATATGTTCTTATATAATAGAGTACGTGCTGACTTATTTTTCATATGTTTATAGTATCGTGTATACAAAGTAGAGTTTGTCGCACATTCGAATTGATTAAGAAAATATTATTTGAGTAATAAAGTATACGTAATATGTTTGAAAATATAATTGTTAGGTTTTTAAATGATGATAATAATGTTGTCACTAAATTTAAAAAAGATCTGAAAATTTTATTAAATAAATGTCCTCTGCAAATCATCGTGGGTAAGTAGTAGTTCAGCGGTCTTTTCAGCAGCCCTCTTTGACTTTAGAGAGGTTATTTTGAATTTTTCTGTCACATTCTTACTTTTCCCATATAAAAACAAATCAGGCTCGTTCAATTATTTTCGTTCAAACACTATAAATTATATAATTTTTATTAAACAAATCTTAATTTAAATTTTTTCTTAAATCATTAAATTTTCAATCGCAGTGGTCAGTCTGTTACTGAAAGTATAATTGAAAATAACAGTTATATTTTGATCGATTAAAATTTAATAAAGATATGAACTTTTTTATAAATAAATGTCTTCTGAGTAAGTAGTAGTTCAGTCGTCTTTTCAACAACCTTGTTGGAATTTAGAGAGGCTATTTTGAATTTTCTACTACTTTTTCCCTATAAAAACAAATTAAACTCGTTCAATTATTTTTGTTCAAACACAATAAAGTATATAATTTTTAAATTATAATTTTTATTAACCAATAAATTTAGTGATTTTGTCGTATAAAATTATTTATATATTCTAACTGCTAAATTAATAATTCCAAAAAACTTAAAAGCATCGTCTCTTTATCCATTGGTTTTAAGTAGCAGAGATCATCTGCAATCTCGAGACTATGAGTCTGTTTGATATGGCTGATGAAATTTAGCTGTTAGCTGTTAGCTGTGAGCTGATCAGGTGTTGTCTAATAGCTGATATCCGATTTTTGCAAAAGTGTTTGGTAAATTAGCATTGGCTCTTATTGTTGATTTGTAAAATTACTTATAATGGTAATTGACTAATAAACATCATTCTTTAATATTTAATATAATACATATTATTTATCTTTATGCTTTCACCAATTAAAAACGTGTCTCTTAATTTATATATTTAATATAGTATATATTATTTATCTTTATACTCCAGCCAATTAAAAAATATCTCTCTTAATTTAATATTTAATATAGTAATATTTAGTATTTATTTCTATATTTTTGCCAATAAAAAAGTATTCCTCTTAATTTAATATTTAATATAGTAATATTTAGTATTTATCTCTATATTTTTGCCAATTTAAAAAAGTGTCTCTCTTAAGTTAATATTTAATTAGGAATTATCTAAATCGAGAGTTATTTAGTAATTTGATATTGTAAAAGCCATCACTTAAATGTAACAGCTATAAATTCTAGCTGTTGAAAAAATTGGTGTTTGGGTTTCAAGAGTTTTTTTTATATTCACCAAATATCAAAAAATTGGCTGATAATCATTGATCTCTAACCGCCAAACCAAACACCCACTAAAAACAACATAACCACATCCTAACCGAGCAGGCAAGAACTGGTATCATACCTAACAAGAACCGTAGGAGCATAAACATAAGCCACGAAATTTGCAATCACTCCAACTATCACTGAAACACAAACCCCACACACGGCAAACGAATCAGATCGAAAAAGGGTTCACTGCAAACAAACCGAGCTCAACCACCAAGCAAAGTAGCTTACTAGCTCTCCCCCCTGGGTCTCCCTTTCAACCTCTTTTCTCGTGGTAGGTTATTCAATTTTTTACTCGAGTTTCAAGAAATTTTACCATGGAAGAAAGAGAAGAGATAAGGGTCCAAATAATTTTTGTAAGCGTAAAAGGGAATAAAAGACCACGGAGATAAAGGAAAGCATATATTTTTAGTTTTTAAGTTCAGGCCCAACTGAAGTTCTGATAATTAGGATATCCGGACTTATTTTTTAAATATTCAAATCCAAATCCAAATTTGAGTTCAAACTAAAATATTCAGATAATCCGAATCTGAATCTGAAAAGAAAATTATCCTAAATCTAATCCGAAAAAAAAAATTCTAATTCGGATTTGAACATCTGATATCAGATTAAATGCTCACCCCTGCTGAGGACTAACCTATCCAATGTCAATACCCCGGCTATTTTTAATTTTTTATGCAAAACTTATAGAACAGTCCAACCAGTAGGAATGGCTAGCACAAATACTCTAAAAAGTTGTTTATTTTTCAAATTTCTGTTATACTAAAATAAGAAAATTATGACTAATTACTTGAAAATGATAAATTTGAAAATAAGATTAAAAAATATTTACAGTTATTTGACATGTTGATATTAAGTATAATTATTTAATACCGAGAAACGGAGGAAGTATGATCCTTTTTTCAAAAAAAAAATATTGCTTGCTTCCTACCTTTGTTAGTCTGGTGACTTGAGCCCAAGAAGTCCTAGATTATGGGCCCAAAAAGACCAAATCATCCTTCCTTAAAAGGCCAGCTCGTGAGTGTAATGGCCCATTACCGAACAGGATCCGATGTAAGCTATTTGGAACTTGGAGGGTACAAAAGTTAAAACCTTAAAATCGTCGTCGCCTGATCAGACAGAACCACATGTCGTTTTCTTGTTGGAGTTCCAAGGCTATCGTTTCGATGATGACGAAGCTAAAGTTGCCGTCTTTTTAATACCCTTCTCTCCCCCCAAACTCCCAGATCCTCATTCAGGTATATATCTCTTCCTCTTTATAATTTGGAGTAACTTTAGCTGCCTCTTGTTTCCTCCCTCAATTTGTTGGGTACCCACATGGTAAAGTTCGACTCTTCGGATATCTGTAGAGTGAATTCTTATGCTCCAGTGATAGGGACTGTGGTTTTAAATAATGGGTTTTGTTAGATTAAGTATTGGTAGCGAATTGTCTCCTGGGTTTTTTTTTTGTTATGGTTGGTGTTGGCTGTTTTTGGAGGAGATGAAGTTTTGGCTTTTGTTTTTTTTTTGTTTTTACTGTTTTGCAGAATTGGAGACTCTCAGAGATAGAATTGAAATGGGGAACGCTTCGTCGATGCTTACTCAGTATGACATTGAAGAAGTTCAATTGCACTGCGATCATCTTTGTGAGATTTGTAGCTTTTGGTTTTACTTTGAATTGTCGATTTCTGAATGGAATAGTTGTGTTTCTAACTTGGATTTTTTTCTTCTTGGCTCCCATACTTAAGTCTCCCAGCAAGAGATAGTGTCACTGTACCAGAGATTCTGTCAGCTGGATCGAAGTTCGAAAGGATTCATCTCGGCAGATGAGTTCTTGTCGGTGCCTGAATTTGCTATGAACCCTCTCTCTCAGGTAATGAAGTCGATTAACTATTTGGAAAATGGAATTTGATTTGGCAGTAAGCTGACATATATTCTTGGTTGTCACAGAGGCTGCTTAAGATGGTTGATGGTTTGAACTTCAAGGACTTTGTTGCCTTCTTATCTGCATTTAGTGCAAAAGCAAGCACTGAGCAAAAAGTAGCCCGTAAGTGTCTTTCTCCTCCCAATTATTGTTGACCCATGCTAGAAGGATCTCTGAGCTTTTGTTGGCCTTTTTCATGTTTGCTAGGTACTAGATCTTTGTGGTGTTATCTTTTTGACAATTTAGAGCAAAGAAAATAAAATTTCATTCTTTGATCTTGGGATAGAGACCATATTGGCCATTAAGTAGGGATAAATCATCCTGCTAAGTCTAGAGGTTAGAAATAAAAATGAAATATGTATCTCTGAACAAGGCACGTTTTGGAAGAGCTTGATTTTAAAAATTCAAGGGCCTGAACTCGGTGGGGCAGTTGGGCATAAGCCTCATAACAAGTTCCAAGCATCCAACATAGACCTTCCCCTCATTCCAACAAATTTTAGTTTGAGATATTACTATCAAATTTTAGTTTGAGATATTACAACAAATTTTTCAACTTTTTCTCCTATCTCTTGGTTTCAGTAATCTTTAAAGTCTATGACTTGGACGGTAATGGAAAAGTATCCTTCAATGACCTGTTGGAAGTTCTCCAGGATTTATCAGGTCCATTCATGCTTGATGAACAAAGAGAGGTATGCTCATGAGTTTCCTTATAAAGTCTCCACGTTAGGGATTTATTGGAGGTGAATCACCCACTTACATCTGTTTTCAATGATTTCTCTGTCTTGCAGAAAGTTCTCAGCCAAGTCCTGAAAGAAGCAGGCTATACAAAGGAGTCACACTTGATGCTAGATGACTTCATCAAGGTACTTTCCAATATTTGACTTAGTTTATGCTCTAGCATTTTTGGAATCAAAAGAGTCTTCCAGTTATATGGTTTAGATTGGTTTTAGGCATGCTAATCAAGAAGTTGCAAACACCCATATGCATTGACTTCAATGGTGTTCTAAACTTACATCCTTGAGATTGATTATGGGCGAAATTATTCCAGATGACCACTAATTCCTATGCATGTCACTGGATGAAGTGAATGAGTGCACTTAAAGAAGCTTGATAATCCTACCTGCTCGTTCTTTGTTCATGGTATCTTCTGACAATTTGGGATGATCATGTGAGGTCCAATAGGCAGGAGGTGGTAGATTGTAAACCGTCAACAAGTAGACCATCTTCCATGTGTTGAACAATAGGCATCTTCCATTTACATCATACATATTGTTTCATCTGATAACATCGGAGGTCACATCGAAGGGAATCATTCTGCTTTAGGTTTCCCATACCAAGAAACATAGTTGTCTTCTGCTTTAGCAATATTGAGGAAGTGTTTGCGTTACTTGTGCGCACTGCTCTGCTCTTTATCAGATGGGTTTTGTCCACTTTTTTATGCTTGCTAGTGCTTTATACCATGCAGGTATTTGGAAGTTCTGGCCTGAAAATGGATGTCGAAATTCCGGTTGACTGATCCGAGACAATGTAATGACGAATCACAGCATATGAAAGACATTTTCTAGTCATAACTCTTCAACTCGAAGGAAATATAAGATCCTACATTCAGATTCACCTACAATAGTTCCTTCTGCCGTAGTTAACTCTCCAGAAAAACAAATCAACCTGTTGTTTAGGATAAAATAGGCTCGTTGTGCTTGTCTCTTTTAATATTTATCTCATCGATCCTTGTACATATATAAAGACAGGTTCTCATAAAAAGGAGGTAACTTCTGCCTGTCCGGGGACCCTTTTACTTGGAAATTTCGAATGATGAGTCAGTGGCTTCCAATTACTTCAGCAGTTGCTTCGGAGTGAAGTTTCTGGCTTTCTTTTACTTTAATCTTTTTGAGTAGAGTGAGAGATTAGCTCACGGGTGAAACATCTTTGTAATGGAGCCAAAACCTGCCTCCCAGCTTGTGAAATAAGAGCCAAGCCACATTTGGCTTCGTGGTTATCATCAAGTTGCTATCTTTTACTTGGTCCTTCTCAGGGAAATTGCTCTGAAACTTCTCTCTCTCTCTCTCGATCTCGATCTCGATCTCGACAGTTCTCGATTTTTCCTGTCCTCCAAGACAAGCAAGCTTCCTGGTAAAGTACTTGAGTGGCTTCTACTATCGATGATCCAGTTTGAACCCCCATCTGCTCTTGTTCTGTATTTTTTTTTTCTTCTCTTCTCCAGATCTCTTTGATTTGATTGTTGACATGAACGTGCATATCTTGCTGTTGCGGCTCAATTACAAAATAAACACTTGATAAGCTAATCAAACCACCGTTTGTCGACTTGCCGAAGAAGTAGAAAACAGTTGTGGAGAGTTGACAGCAGCAGCAGCAGAGAAGTAAGTAGACAAGTGGTCTTACCTCTTTTGTTTCAATCTGGCTACTTGAAATAGGTTACTTGTAACACTTTTTGTTGTGTTTGGTTCTGTCTACTTTAGATCTCCACTTAAGGTTGGGAGGCTATTGCACGAGTTCCATTTTATATGTTGTGAAGAAGAAATTGCTTGGAGGCATGGTGTTCTGGACAGATGACACTAAACATCAATGTCCGAATGCACTTGCTGCTCGGTTTTTGTACCTGTTGCAAGAACTGGAAAAGAGGCAGCACCTTCAATTGGTAGAAATTGCACCTCGCAACTTGCAGATCTGTTCTGCAGAGATCGATGAGAGTATTATCGCAACCAACGACAAGCAATATGCGGCTTGGCGCAGTCTGCAATCCGCAAATGGTGCATTGGCAACTAACAAATACATACATCCTACGAAAGAAGCTGAAGGCGTCGGCGACCTAGTTAATTCAAAATACACGGCTTTAGGTGGTCCTTGGGACAATATGACCCTGAACTCTTCCGAAGGGAAAGCTTGCACTCGACCTCAGACGGGCGAGCAACTTCCGCGGGTTCGGGAAGTAGAGCTTCTCAGGGCGAGGATGGAGATACTTGAACATGAAACCAAAGCACTTAAGCGAGAAGTGATCGAAATTGTCGAGGAGAGAAATAAGTTGCTGAATGAGATATGCAAGGAATTTGAGACCATCGGCCATTCCCTCCGAGCAGAAACCGGAGAAGAACCGAAGGAGGCTAGTGAAGTATCTTCTGCATGGGACAATTTACCATCCACTAGCCGATTCTGCCTGTAATATTGTTATTCTTTTGTATCCAAAGACGATTATATAAAAATGGTAATCGACATTTGTCAAATTTACTAAATTTTTAGTAATTGGCATAGTTTTCAAAAACGGACCGGAGATCGACCCGGTTGGCTGGGCGATTCCGATCGGACCGGTCGGAAAGCCGGTCGGATCAGATTTTATATTTAAAAAAATCTATTTTATTGAAAAATATATAAGTATATAGATAAAAACATTTATGTAATAAATTAATAATAACATATAATCATACTATTTTTTATAAAATATACCAAATAAAGTATCCATACGAATAATTAATCTCGAATCAAAAATAAAAAAATAAATCAGTCAATATTTTCCGGTCGAACTGTCCGGTTTTTCGGTCGGACTAGAAAATCACAAAAAATTGTCAGTTCGTTAGGTAACCGGTCAGATTATGAATTTCTGGCCGATTGGGTGGGTGATTCGCGTTCCGATCGATTGGACCACTGATTTAAAAACTATGGTAATTGGTAGTTCGGGATAGATAATGGGTATTTGGTATTTACGTGTTTTAGAAATGAAATTAAGCAGCACAAGAAAAGTGCAAACATTGTTCTCATCTTATCTCACTATTTTTTTTTAATGGTAAACTCGACCTCAAGGGGAAAGGAAGGAGTGTTCTTTGTTATAGAGATTTCGTTTTTGGGAGAGTATAGAGGTTCGGATGACATGCCGAGGAGGAGAAGCAACCATATTTTCGTATTTAGTTCAACGACACAAGAGATGTACAATTTCAAAAAAGTTTACAGTTAGTAAATTTTCTTTTATGGATTGTTAACTATATTTAATATGTTTGGACCCGTTACTTAGAGGAACACGAGACTGCGAATCGTAGTGTCTGGGTTCACATTTAAAAAATAATGTTAATTGATTTAATTAGCAAGATGTTTATATAATATTGAAAAAAAATTATTTCAAATTTTATAGAATTATTCAAAACAAGCTCCAAAATCTATAAACAAAATGCTTAGAGAGGTTAAAATAATAAAATGCCACGTTGCAGTCCACTCATGGAGCAACATACAAATGGGGGATCAAATATTTAGCATGTCACATAGTCACATCTTTCGTACTCAGTTCAACGCCAAAAAATTATGAAGACCGAAGAAAATTGCGAGCATGCATGAAGAAAACATTGCAATGTTAATCTCTAAATTATTAACTTAATATTTTTTTTATAAGTAGATGAGATTTTATTAAAATTATTTATACCTTATCCATGTATAAGTGAGAGGAATACACCAACACCGAAAAACAAGATCGCGCAAGAAACAAATACATAAGATATAACACGGTTTGGCTTAATGGTTAGGTCCATAGTGAGAAAGGAGAACTTTTATTGATGGATGTGAGTCACAAAGCTTTACACAACCCTAGGTAATATGTCTTTATATAGTAGACAACACTTGGGATTCAAGTAAACATATCTAAGTCAAATTATGAGTCAAAAACGAGTCCCGAGCTGATAAGAAAAAATTGTCGTAGTACCCCCAGCGACCATTGCATCCGAAAAACAGAATCTCCCTGTTCTGCCCTAGCGATCGTTGACTGGATAGCCGCCGCTGCCCCCTCAGATTTCCTCGCCGCTCTCAACAATCTCCGCCTTGATAAGAAATCATCCCGTGCAAGAAACCATGAAGCTCTACTAGATCTTCAACAAACTCCACTTTCACGAAGACTTTGCCCAATAAAAAATTATGAGGTCTTACAAAATAAACTCGACTCTACCGACACCTCCATGAACCATAGATAACTACCACCATTAATGAGATCATCTCGACTTTCTCATGTCCTTTCATTCAATCACTTAGAGCCAGCCTCTATGCTCGAGCTTCCGAGCTTACTTGGCCTATTCTTTTCAATATCCATTAAACCCGAAATAACAAGTCTACCTACAGAAGCAACCTTGCGACTAATAGACACGCCTTCTATCATTCAAACGACCCCATGCTCCACAACCTCAAACCACTTTTCTACTAGACCACCTTGCCTCAAACCAATGCTATTTGCCATAGCATACAAAGGATAAATTTTTGTTCTACCTGATAGAACCCTCAATATGCTTCAAACTCCAAAGTTCAACCTTGAGTGAGATACCTGATCTGCGCATAATGTCACTAATGGCTTTGCATACCCAACACCAAATCTACCAGATATTTTTGACATGCACGTCCTTTTAGATAATTATAGTGAAGCTCAAATAACAAAGCTTCTCTAAGACAAACATGATTCTCCATCAACCATGCCTCCATGAAGTAACCACAACTTGCTATCCATGTCTCTACAAATTCCAACTTTACTCCAACCATTCATATCAAGTATTTGCTCCCTCATGCGAACCAACCTCACGTGACTTAAGCTTTTCACCTCTCCATCAAAACACAAGGATATGATTTCACTAACATGTAGGAATTTCAGACATCTCTATCACTCTTCATCATCACTACAGTATTCTTCTCCACCTCGATGAGACCACCTCCAACCTTGTAGCTATACCTGCTATAATCTAAGGCTTCTAATGAGATCAAATTTCTCTCTAACTTCGAAATATGCCTAACCCCAGACATCTCATATCTTGATTTGGATATCTCCTATGCTAGTGATCTTACAGTAGAACTATCACACATAGTCACCACACCTAAATCAATGAACTTATAGATGTCGAATCACCCTCTCTTGGACATCTTGTGAAAGAAACAAGCGGTATTCAAAATCTGGGAATCTGAATACTTTGGACCTGACAAAATAGAAAGACAGTCACCATCCGACTAGTCAAAACATGAGATTTTATTCATGGATGTCGATCCTCCCTGGTGGTTCCAAGGTCTTTTTGGACAATCATTTTCAAGTGTCATGTTTCTCCACACTCGAAGTAATTCTCCTTGAACCTCCTTGACCCCAACTTGGATATTTTTCCATCTTTTTCTCTTCGATCACCATGGCTACCCCTCATAAACAGTGCTTCTATTTTTTCATCTTTGGTTTTTCTTCTTTGATAAAACTCTAAAAGAATACTTGTGTAATCCTCTAACACCAGGTAGTCCTTTACCCCAAGTTAGGATTGTTACCTAATTCTCGTAGGAACCAGGTAAGAAATTTATGAGCAACAATGTCTTATCTTCTTCCTCGAACTTCACATCAACTATTCTCAAGTCGCTAACTAGCTGACTGAAACTATTGATATGTTGGCTCAAATCTAAGGTCTCCTTCATTTTGAGCCAGCACAACCATTGATTAAGATAATGCTTGTTCAACAAAGACTTAGACGTATACCTTGCCTCCAATTTCTTTCATACCTCAGTTGGTGACTCCTCATCTATCACGTGATACATCATGTCATCCACCAAGCACAAGCAAATTGTCGTCACCGTCTTGATCGTTGAGCCAAAAAACAGAATTTCCTTGCCACTCTCAACAATAAGCTCATATAACCGTGAAGAGAACTAAGCTAGACAATCAATTTTTTTTTGTTTAGATATATTTAAAGTAAGAACATGATGTTAGTCAAGAGATGTGATGTTGATAAAATTCGAACGTTTACAAAATATATTGCGTAGGAAGAAGTTTTTCTGACATATTATATAAATCAAAAAAATAATATAATATAATCAAAAATATAAGATAGCATTTTATTCGTGTACAATTTAAAAAGAAAATTAATGAACGATATTTTACGAAATTTTCAAATAAAATATCACTCACATCGCGTATGCATCTTTACTATTGTATATAAAAGTAATTCTTAAAGGGGTAGAACGAGGTAAAAAGTGTGGGATCAATTGACTCTATTTAATTTTTGTTTTGTATGAATATTAATTATATTTTTTAATTTAAATATTATTAAAACTAAAAATTGATTTTACAAAAAATTAACTAACTTATAATTTAAAATTAAAATTTATAAAAAAATTATATTGTCTCTACTATCAAAATTTTCTAGCTTATCCCTGAATTCTGATACTACGTGTACCAGGTACCAAATTTAGACTATCGTAGATATTGGTGAACATAAAAAAGAAAGGAGCGAACGTGAAGTTCCCGATTTCGCCCAATGCTTTAAAAATAGAGCAATTTATGTGAATCCAAATTTCTCACATTCTCGCACCAAATAACAATTTATAAGGTTTAATCTTTTGAGAAATTGATAACTCGTGTAGTATTATGAGAGGGAGAGGAGACCATGACTCCTCAAATTTATGCGAGGTTACAAGTATTTCGAGGTTGCAACCTCGCTCAATTGGTTTACTGTAAAAAAATATCTTGCATCTAGTAGTATGGGTTATATAGATAATCAAATATTTTATAATCACTTTTAGGAGATGTTTAATGTTTATCAAGATTATTGGTGTAATGCACATTCAATAAGAATTAAAGGAAATCCAAAATTCAATATCTAATAAATGCTAAACATTTACTTTTTCATGAAATTTGGTCTGTCGAATACTGAGACAACTCTAATAGATCGGTTTAAATGGGAAGAGCTAATTTGTTTTTGTGAAACCATATTCCATTTTCCGCACTTCCAAAAAACAACATAATTTCAGGACATATTATATATAGCCACGTCAAGATATATAGAGTAAAATAGTGAAATTAACTTTGGATCCGAAAGTTGAACATAAATTAGCAAGGCACTGCAAATCTAAAATTATTATTTAACTCAATAAGCAGGTAAAGAACTTTACGGTGAAAAATAAAACATGACGGGCAAAGTTGCAAAAAAAAAAAAAAAAAGAACCAGGAGATTTTACATGGCAGTGGATCAGGATTCAGGAGGGACCCTACGACAAAGGACGTCTCCGGCGAGAGACAGAGATCAGCGTGGGGGTGGCAGGAGAGAGCAGCCTTATATTAGCTGCCGTGTCGTGTGAGGCTGGTGCCCTGTTTTTTTCACCCTATTTTGTCTCAATCCGGTTTTAACGAGACCCATCACGACAGACTTTCGAGTAAATTTTTATTGGCTAGGTGTAAACATATATGTAATAAGATACTTATTTATCAAAAAATGTGTAATCAATCATTTAGGAGTAAATCTAATCTAGATTGTATACACACCCAATTAGCAAACTGGTTATGTAATATGTGAACATGGTTAAGCCTACTCAGGAAGGAGCCACATTAGGACTTAATTGCTTCCACACAAAAAAAAACAATTTATAGCTATATATTTAAAAAAAAAAGTTTGCTTTATTGATATTGATAAATTTGCTCTCATAGTATAAATTAAACAAATATTTTGCCCCCATAATATAAAGTTTTTAGATCCGTCCCTGAACCTACTAAAAAAAAATCATTTCTAAGTATCGTCAAAAATGAGGTGGCCAGTTAAAGTGTTATTTTGCGATTTTGATTCCAGTAGAAAAGAGTTTTTTCTTCCAATATCTTGGAGGAGTCTGTTATTATAAGTAGAGCACAATTTTATTTAAAATATGTTTATTTGCCAAATACAATTATGCCTAACTCTTGGTGCTGTAAGTGATTTTCTTTAGCAGGTTGTACTTGTTATGTTGGTGAATGGTGAACTTCTTTCCAGATGTAAATTCTCAAGGTGTTAATAAAATCCATTACTTTTTTTATAAAAAAAAAAAATTAGGCGTAACTCATTGTCGCTACACCTATTCAGTCGCTAGGGTCACAAAAAGAAAATTCCCATTTCAACACTTTGTGATGTATTTTTTTCTGTAGTTTTTTTTTTCTTTTGTCCTGAGTTTACAATTTTTGTAGTGCGAATTCGGAGATGTCTATCTCAAAAATAAATGAAACTACAAAATATTTAATTTAAAAAATAAACCACACAGTACTAAATCAAATTTCTCCTAGTCTCTGCAAGATGCTCATCCCTCGCTGACTTATTCACGAGTCTTTCACTACCCGTCATTTAATATTCTTCTTCTTCTCCTTTTCATTTATTTCATTATTGTTTCTTTCTTCTTTAAAATTCAAATCGATGCAGTAAACATTAATGTCACTGCTTCAGTACCATCTTTTTGACAGATTTGAGAGAATTTATCACATATGATCAAATTCATTCATATTGTGTTTGGGTTTTGTACGGCAAACAGCTACTTGGAAATCTCTTTTGCATTAATATCAGGATCCCTACTGTTCAATAACAACTGTAAAAACAATCCTGCAAAATATCGGCAGATTTATATAGTTATTATGCCTCACACACGTAACTGATTTAATTGATATTGACTTAATAAATTTGAACTCACTTAGGAAGTTTTTCAATTTAAACCTTATATTAAAGATTAAAAAATAAATGTTAAGAGTTCTCAATTATTGAAGATACCAGTATACCCGGATTTGAGAAAAAAATGGCTTCGAACTACCTAATTGAGCACTTAGGTCTACTGGTGAGGGAATGAATCTAATTTAACTAAGATCTTGAATTTTAATTTTTGGAAGTTTAACAGTATTAAATATTTGTTGGAGAAATTTTATCATTTTTTCAACTTGAATCTAGATTAATTAATTTAGTGGATTCAGATATCCAATGATATAAAAAGAAAACCTAATGTCAATGCTATGACTTAATTAACATAAGATATTGCTCATACAGCTTTGACACCCTCGAACAATTAACGGAGGACAGAAAAGCAAGCACCAGAAAGAGAAGAATAAATTCAGAATTTGATATGAGCCACAATTAATTAACGTAGCATTGACATTAGACAATTTAATAATTATATTTTGTCAACCATTCCAATAATCAACATGACTTAAATTTTGTATTAGTACGCCGAGTAAATGGGAACCTAAAAAATAAGACGTGCACTCAAATATGTATCACCAACAGACATAAGAAAAACTTGGCTAATGATTTGGAACCTTATAAAGTGTGTGTATATATACACTCTCTTCTACCACAGAGAAAATAAACTTTCCATTTTCAACTCCCAAAATACCTTGACCAAGACTTTCAGGAGATAGAAAAAAAAAACCTACCAAAATGGCTTCTTCTCCTAAACCCTTCGGACCGGACACAACCACGTCGTCATCGGTACAAGCCAACACCACCTTCGTCCAGACTGACCCTTCAAACTTCCGGACCATTGTCCAGAAGCTAACCGGAGCACCCCCGTCGTCCGACAAGCCCCCGGTCACCGGCCACCCCTCCTCGAACCGCCCAGCGTTTAAGCTCCACGAGCGGAGGCAAACGACCAACAACTACAACAACCTCAACCTCAACCTTAATGGCCACAACCTCGTCAATGGATCGTTCTTGTTCTCGCCGGTTTCGACTCTTGATTTCCTGTCTCCTCCTGCCAGCGGCGACTACAAGTGCGTGGGTGGCCAGGAAGCCGAGGAGAGAGCCATAGCCGAAAAGGGTTTCTACTTGCACCCTATTATTGTTAGACCTTTGTTGGGTATTAGTGATATTCCCGGAGGAAGAGGAGGAGCTCATGACCCGCCGGAGCTTTTGCCTTTGTTTCCGATCAGGTCACCGATAGATGATGTTAATGGTTGATTGTAACACAAGTAAATAATCTATTAGTTTGTTGTCAAAAGTAGTAGCAAGAGAGTTGACTCAAATTTAGATTAATTAGTCAGACAGATATCGGGATACATAGGTTGTGGTTTGTGTTAAATTGTGGTATTATAGTTCTTATATGGAGCTATAATCAGATGTTTCGTATTATCCACCGAACATTAAAGAAAACGGCATATTATTATCCTAGTTCTTATTTTCTGAAAGGAAATCCGATAGAGTTCTGAACTCTTGACCCACGCAAGATTCTCTCAGTTCAAGGATATTTTGTTTCTTGGTTGAAACTTTTAAGATATTTTAATTGCAGCAAGAAGTTGGTAATTCAAGTAATTGGTTGATGTTGGCATTAAATAGGTCGGACTTGCTTGGAAGTTATTTTGCTCTAGGTTCACAGTCCTTTATTAGTATATAATTCAGATTTTGATCCAAGTCACATAACTAGTATTACAAAGCAAGCTCGCCTATTCTCGCGTATTAGAATTTCCGGGAATGGTAGGGTTAGTACTTTAGCTGGGAATGCATAATTCGTTTTAGACTCCTTAAGTATGATTAAGATGTAACCCCTCAAAGTGAATATATGATTCTTTTCGGCATTATTTTATTCGAACTTACACTTTACTTCTCCAGCTAGCAAACAAACTTCCATTTATCCACTACAGACTTTATTATAACATTAGAAAAACACCAATAATGACATTATCCTATTTATTCACATCTGTATATGTCCACATTTGAAATCTCCTAAAAAAATCTCAAACATAATATTTTAAATTTTTGGTCTAGTAGATTTTTTTATCATATATCTAACTTAATTTCATTTTGAAATCACTATGTAACTTAATTTTTGACAAGGATGCAATAAATAGAAAGATGCTGTAAGGATTAAATGCATCTATAAGTACTTACATTCAAATTTTAGAATGTTATTCATAGCTGAATAATAATAGATTTTTATTTATGAATTTATTTTTACTAATAATATATTTTATGAAACAATTGTAATCCCTAATGCAAGCAGACTTTTTCTCGCAACGTTGTTTGACACCCCATATATATTTCTTATAATTGGATAATAAATCCACTTTCAGACCAAAACGAAGTAAAAATATGATAATAATAAATAATAATAGTTTTTATAATGGTGGTACGTAGCCCATCGCTTTAATGGTGCAACAGAAACATGCAGGAAGCAAACGGCGGCAATGTCTGACATAACAACGGCTAACGTTAGCCTTTGTCGAATTTATTGTGGGAAGTACTCGTCCATGCCTACCATATTATTGGGTGTAATTTGACCCTAATTGTCTCCTCTACTAGCAATTTAATTAATTTCATTTTAACTAACGGCTGGAAAACGTTTAATTGGGAATATATAATTGTAGAGCTTGACGAAATTTTGTAGGATAAGAAAATTAATTGAAATTTGTTATACATATTGGCTTTTTGGCTCTAGTTACATTATACGCACTAGTATTTTTTCGTCTTCGCATTCGCTTTTTGCGCGTGTAAGATATGCATCAATTATGGGTGAGGAAATACGCAAAATTCCTACGTCACGTCTTGCACTTGCCTGTCACGTAGGCGTCACGGGCCTACTTGGCACCCAACGTCTCCGACTATGTGGCACACGAAGATTTGTCGATGTTGATTTTTTGCTAATTTTTTTTAAAAATTATAAATATAATATATATTTTGTTCCACTAAGCAATATTTTATTTAAATTATATTTTCATATAAAATTTGTGTAGTTACAAAATTTTGAATTTTGTGGTTTGAGAATTTTCAAATTTATGTGGCTAAAAAAATTTAAGACACAAATAAATTATGCAGCTACAAAGTGTCTAATTAATGTGGTTAAAAAATTTTAATTTTAAGTTTTTTAAAACTATATAAATAAATATCAATATTAACATATTTTATTACCAAACTCTTAGCTTCTCTCCTCTTGTTATATAAAATTCCTATATTTTTTTTAAATATGGATCTAAATGATCTTAATCAAAATGATTATGAACCAATTGGGTTATTTATCAAAGTGACAACTTTCTGACCTCTAATCTTTTTGTTTACTCCCATATTAGTCAAAATGTATCACAAATTCTATATTCTCATCAATACACATCAAATACACAACAAAATATTCCTAACTATTTTTCCAGATTCATCTCTTAGTGTGTTCACTAAGAAGAAATCTGTACCAATGACTTGAAATATTAAAAAAAGATATTATCCTAATGTCATCTTATGTACTCATTAGCAAAGATTCAAAAGAGGTATATTTTATTGATCCAATATGTCTTTACAACCAATATATTTATTCAATAGTGTAAGGATCTCAATGATATGAGTAATAACTTCTTCCACGATTTGGGGTAGGGCACATATTCAGTTTGAGCAATCGACCATATATTGTAGATGTAGATTTGGCTTGATTGGGTAGAGATATCATCATATAGCTGGTGGATAGGATCACGTAGATGTGGTATCTCTTTTATCCCCTGTAGCAAAATAGGACAATTCGCGAGCTTGTTGTGAAAGGTTCTAAAGCATTGTTAAGGGAGTGGTTTTATCAAAATATCAGTAACTTGGTTTGTGGTAGAAATATAATAGACTTGAAGGCTCTTGACTGTGGCATGTTTGCGAACAAATTGATAATTGATCTCCATATCCTTATAGCGATAATAAAACACAGGATGTGAGACCTAGTATATGGAAGTCCAATAATATGAAGTAGAGACTAGAGCGAGAGAACTTCTGATGCTGTTATTACAAGTGCCTGATATTCAGCTTCCACTGAGAATTTTGAGATAGCCTTTTGTTTTCAAGATGATAAAGAAATAAGATTAGGTTTGCCAATATTTAGTAGTTATAACGCCCTGTGACTTGACCGACTGGCTCCCCTATACTAACATGGGTCTTTTCAACGTGCTTTATCCTTACTCGCACGCACCCTAGAAACTTTCCCACGAGGTCATCTATCCTGAGCCTACCTTTGGCCAAAAGCGTTCAACCTAAAAGTTCTTTCAGGATGTGTTCCTAAAAAGAAGGTGCACCTTGTTGGTATAGGTAGTAACAATCAAATCACTTAAGCGGTTCACACGTTACATATACAAGGTATCACATTCACCTCTTCTTAAATACGTGACATCCTTGTTGCGCTAGATACATACAATCCAAGAATCTCTCACTTGTAGGTACATTCGATCTCCACATCATACTGTACAAGCTGAGGTCGCTCTGATACCATATAAGTTGCCACGCCCTAAAAAAAAAATATGGCAACTACTACAGACTAAGTATCTCTGCCAATCATCTTATTGCATAAATGAAGTATAGCCTTTAATAAAATCTATTAGTCGGACCAAAATGAATCTTAACAAAGCCATGTACAAAGTAATTGCTAACAAACTTAGAATCAATGCATGTTCTTGCCCTTAGCTCTCCAACACGATCAGCCATTGTCATATATAAAAAAAATATGTAGTTTGGTAAGTTTATGTAACTCAATAAGTATAAATCAAAGACAAATATTCATATCACATTCGAAGAGGAAGTCTATCTTATTACATAAATCAAAGACTCATAAATCAATATGCAGATCAAAGATAAACTCTGGAGTACAATAAATTAGGTTTAACCTATGAGCACACAGAAGACCTATCCTTCACATTACAAACACATAAATGAAAATGATAGTCTTACCACAGGACATAGATATCTCCAGTAATAGCATAGAGTATGAAGATACAAAATACTCTACATGCACAGTAATACCAGGATATTGTAAGAATTTATAATGCCTTATTATATAGCCTTGTTGATGTGATCTCGGTAGGAGAAACATAAATTTACGAATCTATTATTGATTAGGATGGATCAGACTTCAAATCCATAAATCCAAACTAGCAAGAACTTTGGCAAATAAGCCTCAACCCGAGCTAAGAGCAATTCAAGAACCTCAAGTCATGGTCGAATCATACCACAAACAAGGATGGTGAACTCGTTTGATAAGTGAAAGAAACGTTCAAGCCAAACATACCAACTCAAAGCAAGAACTAAAAGAGTTATCAAACTCACTTGTCTAAAAGACTCAAATATATTCCAAATTGTGTATCCTAAGAAGAACGAGCTAAGCCTCTATTTATAGGCTAGAAGTTCACAAATCTTCCTAAGTAATAAACTCCTAAATAAGCTAAAGAACAATCTAGTCCTAAAGCTCTCCTAATCTGGCCAAGACTTACTTCCCAAACAAGGGAGATTCTGGCCTCTTTATTCAACTAAATAAGAATAAAATAAACTAACTAAATATGCTAGAAGCTTGTAGAAGTCATGCCCCAAATCATATCAGAATATCACGTCCCAAAGGCTTCCAAATTAGCTAAAGCATGCATGCCTATTAAGCTTCTAATACTTGCATGGGCTTTATATGGGCCATATACACATGTTTGGACTTGTACGCACTTGCTTGGGCTTCTTGAATTACTCCATTAAGTTCAGCTTGAAGCCTTATTTGTCTTGCATGTGTCATAGTTCTAATTGGCACTTGCACTTGATGTGAGTCTTGTTGCTTGGATGTAGGCATGCTCACATCATTCCCCTCTTCTTGAGAAGGATTTGCCCTCAAATCGCGTCATCTACATCAAAAGGACTCAAATCAGTAACATTAAATGAAGCACTAATTTTTTACTCACTTAGCAGGTCAAGTTTATAAGCGTTGTCATTGATGTGTTTAAGCACTTAAAATAGACCATCTCCTTGTGGTAGCAACTTTGAATGCCTTGGCGGGGAAATGCTCTTTCCTCATATGCAACTAGACCTAATCTCCAGGCTCAAAAATAAGCTTGCACATTCCTTTGTTTGCTTGTCGTGCATAATGCTTCGTTCTCTTCTCAATATTCATCCTTGCCCTCTCATGCAACTGCTTGACAAAATCTGCCTTTTTCTTGCCATCTAAATTGACATACACACTTGAAGGCAAAGGTGATAAATCCAATAGAGTCAAAGGATTAAACCCATAAACAAGTTTAAATGGCGAATACTGAGTAGTAGAATAAATAGACCAATTATAAGCAAACTCAACATGTGGCAAACAATCTTCCCAAGTCTTAATATTATGCTTGATGAGTGCTCTTAATAAGGTTAACAAAGTTCTATTCACAACTTCAGTTTGACCATCAGTTTGTGGATGACAAGTAGTAGAAAATAACAACTTGGTACCTAACTTACTCCACAAGATCTTCCAAAAGTAACTTAAGAACTTAGCATCCCTATCAGAAATGATTGTTCTAGGCATACTATGCAACCTAACAACCTCTCTAAAGAACAAATCAGTAATGTTTGAAGCATTACCAGTCTTATGACATAGAATAAAATGTGCCATCTTAGAAAACCTATCCACTACCACAAAAATTGAATCTCTTCCATATTTAGTCCTAGGTAGCCCTAATATAAAATCCATAGAGATATCAATCCATAGCTCACTAGGTATAGGTAGTGGAGTATACAAACCATGGGGTTTTACCTTTGACTTGGCTTACTTGCAAGTGATGCATCGACCACAAACTCTCTCCACGTCTCTCTTCATGTGTGGCTAATAAAAATGGTCTTGTAGCATTGCCAATGTCTTTGCAACTCCAAAGTGCCCCATTAATCCACCTCCATGTGCCTTCTGAATTAACAATTCTCGCATAGAGCAATTAGGCACACAAAGTTTATTTTTACAAAACAAGTAACCATCATTCCTAAAGAATTTACCATGAGCACTCTTCTCGATTTCATGATATATTTCTTCAAAATCAGAATTAGTAGCATATAACGTATTGATGTGTTCAAAACCAATCATTCTCACATCAAGGGTAGAGATTAGAGTGTACCTTTGTGATAGTGCATCAGCCACTCCATTTTTCTTATCTTGCTTGTAGCGAATGACATAAGGAAATAACTCAATAAAATCTACCCATCATGCATACCTCTTATTCAGCTTTTATTGCCCCTTTAAGTACTTCAATGATTCATGATCAGTATGTATCATAAATTCCTTGGGCCACAAGTAATGCTGCCATATTTTCAAGATACAGATGAGCGCGTATAACTCTTAATCATACATAGGATAATTCAAGGTGGCACCACTTAGCTTCTCACTAAAGTAAACAATTGGTCTTCCTCCTTGCATAAGCACAGTACCAATTCCTGTACCTGAGGCATCACATTCAACTTCAAAAGTTTTAGCAAAATTAGGCAAAGCCAATAAAGGAGCTTTAGTCAACTTCTCCTTGATGAGTTGGAATGCCTTCTCTTGAACTTCTCTCCAACTAAATCCCACGCTCTTCTTGATAACTTCAGTGATAGGGCGCTATGCTACTAAAATCCTTCACAAATCTCCTGTAAAAACTAGCTAGTCCATGAAAACTTCTCACGTTAGCAACACTCTTAGGACTAAGCCATTCATGCATGGCTAGGATCTTCTCCTCATCAACCTGTATTCCATTAGCTCCAATAACAAAACTCAAAAATACAAGTTTATCTGTACAAAAAGTACACTTCTTCAAGTTGGCATACAATTGATCCTCTCTAAGTGCATCTAGAATAGATTTCAAATGTTCCATATGATCCTCCAAGTTTTTACTATAAACGAGTATATCATCAAAGTAGACAACTATAAATTTGCCTATGAATGGTCCTAAAATATGGTTCATGAGTCTCATGAATGTGCTAGGTGCATTAGATAAAATAAATGGCGTGATCATCTACTCATACAACCTATACTTAGTTTTAAAAGCAATTTTCCATTCATCTCCTTCTCTCGTCCTAATTTGATGATATCCACTCTTCAAGTTAATTTTAGAAAATATGTAAGAACCATGCAATTCATTAAACATGTCATCTAAATGAGGAATAGAGTGATGATACTTCACTATTATATTGCACATTCTCCATGATCTATCCTTCTTGGGCACAAGTAGGTCTGGAACAGTGCATGGACTCATGCTTTCTCTTACGTACCCTTTCTCTAAAAGCTCATTGACTTGCTTCTCAAGCTCTTTTGTCTCTTCTAGGTTGCTCCTATATGCTGGAGAGTTTGGTATTATAGCTCTCGAAATAAAGTCAATTTGATGTTCAATTCTCCTTAATAGTGGCAAACCTGGTGGTAACTCATTGGGAAAGACATCTTCATAGTCCTGCAAAAGAGAAACTATTACACTTGGCAAGTCTTGCTCAAGTTCGTTAGTGATCAAAAGTGTCTCCCTATACCGAAGTAAGATCATAGACTTTCTTTCAAAACAAGCTTGTTTGATCTCACTTGCTCCCACATAATAACTTTTTTTCTGCTCATCTTTTCTATCTTTGGCCAATACAATTTTTGTTTTTCTGGCTTCTTTTGATCTCTCAATTGCATCCTCTCTTTTGGCCATTTTTCCTTTCTATTTTTAGGCTTCTTCTCTCCTCTCCACTCATTTCTTTTGCTCGCTCCTTTTTCTCTGATCACTTTCCTTTTGTAACTTCATTTGGTCTTCACACACTTGTGATGGTGTCAAAGGTACCAAAGTAAAAGTACGCTTCTTGATTGTGAACGAGTACTTATTGGTGTAGCCATCATGTGTTGCTCTCTGATCAAACTGCCACGACCTTCCCAACAGTAGGTGACTAGCTTGAATTGGCAAAACCTCGCACAACACTTCATCCTCATACTTACTAATGTGGAACGCCACTAGTACTTACTTTTCCACCTTCACCTCTCCACTATCATTCAACTGTTGTAGCTTATAGGGCTTTGGGTGTTTGGTTATGAGCAAACCCAACTTCTCAACCATGGTAGTGCTTGCTACATTGGTACAGCTACCTCTATCAATAATCACACTACACACCTTGTCCTTGATATAACACCTTGTATGAAAGATGTTCTCCCTTTGTGCCATATCATCATCTTCTTTAGCTTGCACATTCAATGACCTTCTTGCTAAGAGAGTGAGTCCTTCTTGGACTTGGAGTTCCTCTTCAGATACATCCTCCAATGAAGGCATACTATCATGCTCCAAGTCTTCTCCTTCTATCACAATCTCTCCACTCTCTCTAATCATCATGACTTACTTGTTACGATATTGGCTTGAGATGTGCCCTCACCTGATATTTGAAACACTTGATGTCACAGTTTCTTGCTTGAGGGGCTTCTACTTTCTTTTGTAGATTTGCATTAAACTCTCAGTTTTGTGCTCCACCTTGAATGTCATTAGCTTCTCAAACTTCTTTGGATAGTTGGACTTTCAAGTTGAGCTCACTGTAGCTCGCACTCCTCCCCCTCTTTTTAGTTGCTTCTCAACTTTTGTTGTCATGTGCACCATGTCCTCCAACTCCACATAGTGATACAACTCTACTTTGTCTTGAGTTTCAGAATTAAGTCCATTCAGAAACCTTGCCATGGTAGCTTCTCTATCTTCTTGCAAATCAGCTCTAATCATGACCATCTCCATCTACTTGTAGTAGTCTTCCATACTCATACTTTCTTACTTTAATTCTTGTAGCTTCTTGTGTAGCTCTTGGTAATAGTGGCTAGGAATAAAGCGCTTCCTCATGACTACCTTCATCTCCTCCCATGTCTCAATGGTATACTCTCCATTACACCTCCTACTCGTGACAAGTTGATCCCACCAAGTTATAGCATAATCAGTAAATTCGGTCACAGCAAGCTTTACCTTCTTAGATTCAGAGCAATCATGACAATCAAAGACAAACTCAATCTTCTTCTCCCATTCAAGATATGCCTCCAGATCAGATCGACCTGCAAAAGAAGAAATTTTAAGTTTAATGCTTCCCAACTTGTCATCTCCTCTCCTTCTTGCTTCTCTCATTGGATAAGCATTCCTCATTCTCCTACGACCTCTTGTAGAGCCCGCATCTTTTTCCTCATCAGAATCTTCTCCATTTGTGCCTTCTATAGGTACGAACCTTCTTGGTGCTCGAACTTGTCCTCCTACATCCCCTAAGGTTGCAGACCTTCTTGGTGCATGGAAGTCACCTCTTGTTTATTGGATATTGCAAGAATTCTCCATTGCATCGAGGCGTAGTTGCATTGGCCCTATCTCCTCTTGCAGCATCTTTCGGAACATCCCCGTGATGGCTTCCAAGTATAGCTTCGAATCCACATGAGCAAACACCCTTTCTCCTTCTTGAAACATCTTTGCTGCAAGATAAAAACTCATTAGTAGAAAATATATAGCCTCACAAGTCACTCCCTTACGTGTTTACACTCAATTAGATGTTCACTCAAGTTTTCACTCGTGTTTGCACTCGATTGTTTTGGCTTTTTTCCTCTAATATGCTCACCACTCTTGCCTTTTTCCTCTTATGATAGTTCTTACAAGTTCTTACTCAAGCTAGTAAAGCCTTGCTCAAACTACACATTCCACTTATCAAACAAGTTTGTGGTTTGCTTGGTTCCTTGCATTGCACATTCCTCTTTAGTCTTGCGTAACCTTTTCTTTCTTCTTTGGTTCGGCCAAGTCCTCTTTTAGTTTGCTTCCCTTTCTTGCAACTTCCTCTTTAGTTTTCACGCAGATGCTTTCTCTTTTGTACGTATTTTTTTTCTTCCTTATTTTTCCTTTTCGGATTAGTTGCACTCTTTAGGCTGCGCGCGTCTCCTTTTGCTTCCAGATTAGTCTTCTTGTGCGTGTTTCCTCTTTGGTATGCGAATGCCTGATTAGTCTTGCAGACTAATTTGGTCTTGTACTTCCTATTTAATTTGGTCTCCCTTTTCTTTCTTTGCACTATCTTCTATTCTTTTCTTTTCTTTCCTATTTTGTTTCTTTTTCTTTTTGCTGTTTTTTTAATCTCTTTTCTGATTGTTCTTTGTTCTGCAACTCACAAGAGAAATCAAGCACAAGTCAGCCGATTGAAAGACAATAAGCCGAGCAATAAAACTAACAAAGTAACAAGGATAGATAATCTAAACAACAAGCTGTAGCTCTGATACCAACTTATGTGATCTTGGCAAGAGAAACACAAATTTACGAATCTATTATTGATTAGGATGGATCAGACTTCAAACCCACAAATCTGAACTAGCAAGAACCTTGGCAAACAAGCCTCAACTCGAGCTAAGAGCAATCTGAGAACCTCAAGTCAAGGTCGAATCATCCCACAAATGAGGATGGTGAACTCGTTTGATAAGTGAAAGAAACATTTAAGCCAAACACACTAACTCAAAGCAAGAACTAAAAGAGTTATCAAACTCACTCGTCTAAAAGACTTAAATATATTCTGAATTGAATATCCTAAAACAAACGAGCTAAGCTTCTATTTATAAGCTAGAAGTTCACAAATCTTCCTAAGTAATAAACTCCTAAACAAGCTATGAAACTCGTCTAAATAAGCTAAAGAACAATCTGGTCCTAAAGTTCTAGTAATCTGGCTGAGACTTACTTCCCAAACAAGAGGGATTCTAGCCTCTTTATTCAACTAAATAAGAATAAAATAAACTAACTAAATATGCTAGAAGCTTGTAGAAGTCACACCCCAAAGCAGATCAGAATATCACTTCCCAAAGGCTTCCAAATTAGCTGAAGTATGCGTGCCTTCCAATTGAGCTTCTAACACGTGCATGGGCCTTACATGGGTCATATGCACGTTCTTGGACTTGTACGCACTTGCTTGGGCTTCTTGAATTAATCTATTAAGTTCAGCTTGAAGCCTTCTTTATCTTGCACGCGTCATAGGTCCAATTGGCACTTGCACTTGATGTGAGTCTTGTTGCTTAGATGTAGGCATGCTTGCATCACTTGTAAGGTCGTACAAGGAATGCCTTAATTTGCATATGTAGATCAAATACTAAGGATTGGTAAATCTTAGAGGTGGCTCTATATAGACATTCTCAACCAAATGTCTATATAAGAAGACATTGGAGACATCATGTTATTAGATAGGCACTAAAGAGAGACTATAATAGCGTGGAAGAGTTAGACAATGGTGGGAGCTTGAATACTTGGCTAAATGTGTCATGATAATTAGGATATAGACATTATTGGAATCCCATCATGATAAGCCTGGCCTTGTGTCGAACAATGGAGCTTTCCAAATTATACTTATTGTAGAAGACCCATTTATTTCCAAGGATGTTCATTATCAAAGAGCAAGGAATAAAGAATAAGGATTCATGTTTTGTTATAAATGAGATCATTGTACTCCCCTGCCATCATTATACGCTATTGGCTATGTCAGATAGTCTAGATAAAGTAAGCAGGTAAGTCACCAATTCTCTTTATTTAAGTTTGAGCCATATTTGCCATTAGGGAAGCATGTGCTTATGAGAGAATAATCATTAGGTGAATTCGAGTAAGAGGTTCTAGGACTAGAAGATTAAGCTCAGGTGCAATGGTCATCAAAGATACATGGATTAGTGGTGGTACGGTGGTTAAGTCGGTAATAGCAGGTGAAGCTACACATGGTTAGCGGTGATACCTCAAATATAGAGGAAGTGCTTATAGAGGAAGAGTTTGCACTGATTATGGAGCTAGAGTAGTAGGCGAGTCAAGAGTTTATGCTTGTGGGCTCAATGGATACGAGATTCACTTGTGAATTTGTAATAATTGAGCAATCCTTTATTAATTTAGAATTTGTCAAAGGAAAAGTACATTCATTAGATAATATCTAATGACTTATGTGTATTTTATTTCATGAGAAATTATTGTACTAATATCCTTTGTGAATGCAATTATAATTCTAGATTATGCAAGGCATCTACTGAGGTTCTAACTTGTGTTTAGCAATAGGTTGTAGCCATGGATAGCATAAATAACCAATAACTCTAAGATTCGATAAAGATGACATGTCACCATATATACTATTATAAGGAGAGAAGTTATTGAGTAGGAAAGTTGGAAATTGGTTAATTGAATATGAAGTTGACTCAAACACTATTGATCAAAAATGAGTAGGAATCAAGACATGATAGAGAATTGCCAATTTTATTTTGATAATATATACTTCCATTCAGTATAATTATTTTGTTTAGGTGTGTAGGAACATGAGATTCGTTGGATAGTGCCATTATCTGAGAGGTATTTACTGAGACTCTAAAATTCACCTCCCTATTTTAATTTGAAAGGCAGCCTTAATTGGTCGGCTGAAGAATTTTTTCACTTTTGTTCAAAACTAAATAAATATGGTAAATAGGTCATATTTGTGCTTGCGAAAGTATGACCATACATACTTGCTAAAATGGTTGTAGAATCGTGTATAATATGAAAATTCATCATTCGACATAACAAATGCTGGGTCTCTTAGATTAGTGCAAATGTGATCGAGGGGACCAAATACGTGATATGATGAAATCGAAAAGGGAAGTTTTTAAATTTTGTCAATTCAACAATCGTGGCATAATGACTCAAAAAATTTTATTGAAAAAGGAAATGCACTACAAATAGAGGGATGTCTTAGTTGCTTGAAGATTCGTGTATCCTAGTCATTAGTGCCAAATTCGGAGTAATGGTCTAACAGAAGTAAAACATGCTTGAGAGTTTGTTGACAACTAAAATAGATACGTGACATCTTTACTTTAGCTTTCATAGAGAACCAACTTATGATCCAATCCTTCATAAAAAATGATCATTAACAAATTCCACGATGATATTATTATCTAGAGTGAGTACACTAAGGAAAATTAGGTTAGTTTTTGAATCTTGAACATATAGAATAATTGATAATGACATGGATGATATAGATAAAAGGAAGGACATAGAGCCAATATGTAAGATGGAAAGAGTCAATCTGTTACCAAACATAACTTTTTCTAGGCTATTATATTCTGAGAAGAGGTGAAGGTTAGATAGATTAGATGTTAGGTGGTATATGATATCACAATCAGAACCCACAAAAATCTTTTATAGAGAGGTAGTATGATGAGCCAGTAGACTAAGCTTACATCGCTGGTTAAGGAGCAATCAGAAGCCAAATAACTGCAGCATTTGCAATTATGATACTTGATCTCATAACTCTAGCCAGAAATTTGATCATTCCTCCATGACTTGTATTTACCAATGCTATTATTAAGCCTATAATTGTATGTCCCATAGGAGATAAAGCTAGATCATTATCCCCCTTCTGTGCATCCACTACTTTGGTTTTGTCCTTCATGACCTCCTTTAGATGAGCCAAACTTGGCAGCAAAGTTCACCACTAGCTCCATTAATAAGGATATTGGCAGAATCACTAATTGACAAAGGTTTATATCTTCATCGTTATCTTGATGTCCTAATGCTGCAAGTTGATACAGAAAAATTAATTATTTAATACAATGATAAAGAGGGACGAGTTATTTTTGTTTTTGGGGTTATTATTGATGTTAGATGGTGCCTGATTATTGAAATTTTCACCAAAATGTTTGTTTAAGTAAGTTTTAGATTGAGTATAGACTAAAGAACTATTTCAAACGATACGAAATAAAAAGTAGATCGTACTGACATATTTTGTTCTTAAACATTGACATATTTTGAGTGTCATATTAGCATGTTTACAAAATTTTTAGGTAAAAAATCCCAAGACTATAAAATGAGGGTCATATTGACATATTTTATATGTTAATATTGACATGTTTTGTATATCATACTAACATGTTTTATATGTAAACAATATTGACATACTCAGAATGTCAATATCGAAGAATAAAATATAACAGTGCAGTCCAAATTTTTTATTCTATACTGTTATAGAATAATTTTTCTCCGTACTTAATCCATCTCCGATTAAGTGTAACATGATAGAGAGTTGAACCTCCAATTCACTCAACCATTTCTACTTATTTTCACCCAATTACAATGGTCTTGTTGGATAAAAGCTACATTCTAGTGTATATTATCCAAGTAACATTCACTTATATCAAATTCTAAAAAAAATCACTTATATCAGATGTTCATACTTATGATAAAAAAATATTTTTTTTTTAAAAGTAAAATTTTATCGATCACCGACGGTATATTTTACAAGTGATCAACCTACTTTTAGCTTTGTTATGAATTAATTCTAATTATGTATGAAGTCTCAATATATTGTTCTAATTTAACTAAAATGTATCTAATTCATATACTTCAAGACGTTGAATATTAAATACTTATTTTATTTTTTAGAGTCCAACCCGTATCAATTCAATGAATGTTTGAATAGTAGATAATATAACGACCCAACTGAAAGTTGATTATTTTTTCCTACAGAGCAAAACGAGTGTCCTTTATTTGGTTGGATTTTTGAAACTTTTTTCTTCTGGTTGACGGAAAGTAAAGAGACGACCGTTACTAATTGTAAGATCCATTGCATGATATGAGTCACGAAAGAATCCTAACAAGCAGAGAGCAACCTTCTCTTTCTATATGAGTTGCCCAGGTTTTGCCACTCTTTCTTCGTTTGGCGATCCAATTCTCTGATCTGACGGCTGGTCACAGCTCATAAAGTTAGTTGATCATGAAGGTTGAGGGTCTTTTACAATACGTTCACGACCAACTCGGCTAGCACACTGGCTCAGTGAGTTGTTTAATTATAATAACTTGCCATAATTTTTAGCTTATGCAACCCTGATATCCGGATATCAAGTTTGAGAGAGCACATTTAAACGTTATATAAAGATCCCAACAATTAATTAACATTTCTACGTTCCCTGAGACACGAAGATTCTTTTAAGAAGTAAAACTATTGATCTCAGTAGTTAACAATGTGTCATATACACTAAACTATTTATGCTCATCGCAAACAACGAAATTGGACACTAACAGAGTTTGGACAAGAAAGCGAGTTGAAGATGGTTTTCATTTTGTTTCTTACGAAAGAGGCCCAACCCAACCCAAAGGAAATGGCAGTCCCTTCATCGGGTAAAATGCAAATTTGATCCTCAAGTTCTTAAAGAGTTGCATTTCCCTTTTGTTATTTGGATATGTAAGTTATTACTTAAGAGTTTTATCCACAGCCCAATAATAGAAGAAAAGGACCACATGCAAATATGCTAATTTCTGAGAGCTGAAATCAGTTTTGTTAGTTCTTTGGCAAATACCTTTATGAAGAAGAGGAAATGAAAAGTAACCAGAATTTCCCTAAGTTGGCAAGTCCCAGGGATAGCTACTACTCCCTAGCTGCACAACGGCAATTACCAACAGTAATCAGAGTCAATGGGAGGGTTGTGCACCTCCAGACGTACTCTCATTCGCTTGTTTCAAATGCGAATAACGAACCTTAATCCGGTACTATCATCAACAAGATGCTGCTGCATTGGTTTAATAGCAACAAAATTGTGTTTCATCATGTACTATAGTTGCAGTGCAGTGAAGAACTAGCTATTATGCAAGCTACCTATCATTATGCAGATTCATTCCTCTTCCATCAAGTTAATTCACATTTCGTTTAGATTAAAACCGTCCTGGTAATTCACATTTCGTTTAGATTAAAACCGTCCTGGTAATAACACGGATTCAATGGCATTTTCCTTCAAATCTCAAGCTCAAATTGTTACTTACGAAAATCATCATCACGCATTTCCCAGCTGATGCCAAGCAACCATAGGAATAACACCATTGGAAAACTTCTAAGAACATGTCAGCGCCGTAGAAAACAATATAGAGAACTGTAACAAAAGTAAAGGCAAGATGAAAGAGAGATTTTTATTCATCAGCAAAAATTTCCGACCAATGAAACACATATTTTTTTACAGAGGTTATTAAAACTCGAGCACTCAAACATGAAAAATCTTACACTTCTATGTTCCTCAATATACTTAACAGATTAAAGTGAAATAATCTGTCAGATAAGAAGCTGGAAGAATGAGGGCACCTTCATGATTTTTCCTCCCAGAAAACTTTCTCATCAGCGGGCAGATGCACATATCGACTGTTGATGATGCAAAATTCCATCTGAGAACCGCTGCCTACTTTTCCTCCGCTTCACCACAAGTGTAAATCCTTCGTTATCACCACTTTTACGTTTCTCTACATCCATTGCCTTCTGCTGGTTTTGGTCTTCAGATTGTGTTGCAACATGTGAATTGCCTTCCGTCCCATACAGAATTTTTATAATTGCACTATCATTTGCAACAGCATCAGATGAAACTTCAGGGTTTCCAGCGTTCTTCTCACTAGCAGGCGACTCAATTTGAGAATCAACATTATTATGGACGGACTTGACGATAAAACTGAGCAGTATCTGCCTTGCCAGTTCTGCATTATCAGACTCGGAGTTGTTCCTTTTTGGAGTGTTGATTTTTCCGTCAACACTGGTTTCCTTCTCAATGCCCTCTACTGGGATGTCTTTTCCATTTTGCACATTTGAACAATCACTTCCATGGCTTGTTTGCCAAGCTCTCGTGGGCACAAACTCAGGTGCATGCGGGTTCATGCTCTTGGTGACCATAGTCCTGGGATTCATATACCTTATGAAACCTTGTCTAAGACGGTAGGACTGGCTAGCTCTGTAGTACAAAGGTGATCTGGGCCCACAAGGAACTCTAGCACCAATGGGAGGTGGTATTGGTTCCGTGAGCATATCTTGACTAGCTCGTACATCATAAACACTAGTCACAGCAACCGAATTTAATGAGCGAGCAATGGAAAAGGGCCCAGGCTGAAATGGCTCAGCTGCAGCTGAGAGCTTACTTCCATTTGTTTCAACATCTTTTGGTAGATTGTGTGGACAGGCAGTCTCTTCAAGTTCAGGGCTGGATTGCTCGGAGGGAGATTCAATTTCAAGGGTTACTTCTGATTCACCATCATCTGCCATGTCACAATCAACAGAGCTATCTGTTTTACCATCCTTATTCAAATTCTCAGGTGAAGAGCAGCATACCTGGTCCTCTGGTTCGTGCACAACTGACTCTTCTTTTGTCTCTAGTAAAGGTTTTAACACAGTACCAGGAGGTGCCGCTGCGACTTCTTTATAAGACAGAGACTTGCAGGCAATAGCTGTAAGATTCGGTGAAGCAGATGCAGCCTTCGGCACAGGACAATTTATTGGGAGTTCCCCTAGATCTTCCAAAGCAACCCTCAAAGAAGATTTTGATTGACTGGGGGAGGATTTAATGGTTGATGTGTATCTTGGAGTTATCTTCTGCACTGGGGAAGGGATCTCACGCCTGTAGTTTCCTTCTCTAAAATTTGAATATTCCGAACCTTTGACATTTAGTTTGGAAAGAGCTGGTCGCCTGTGGTGAGATTTCTTTCCAGAAACTCTCCCAGTGCGACCTTTTGAATTTGCTTCCTGCCATCCCTCGTCTGAAGTTGTCTCTTCGGGAGTTTCAGTAGTAGTTGTTGACTGATATATATTGACATCCTCACTTTCTTCTGTTCGTTCAGGATGATCCCTATCTACCTGGATTTCTGCTTTTGATATAATGACTTCTTTGTTGTTTGATGCAACACATATAATTTCCGAGCCATCATCGAGTATGGCATCTTCAACTATTCTATCTTGTTGGGCCTGATCGGATTTGTCACCAATTTGCAGTGCCTGTCAGAGAACGAGAAGAAGTAACACCTGTCAATTTAAGCTCCATCTCTAAGATACATAAAAACCCTAATGAATTTTTATGGAAGCAAAAAGTAAGAAGGATCGTCGAGTCAGGCAACAACCTGAAGAGCTTGTAGCACATTTAGTTTACGTTCAGAAAAGGAGCAGTAAAAAAAAGATTCACCAAAATAATGTACTACACTTTGATGACGTTGCACAAGTGTCTCTTTCGGTCATTCTGAATCAAAGGCAATGACATGCTAACAACATTCTCTTAGATAAAAGAAGGTAATAAGAAGCATGGAGGAAGTGGAGGAGAAGAGCCTGACAGACATTATGCAAAAAACAAGTAGCTCATTATAACATAGGAACTGCAGCTATCTCAGAGTTTACCAACAACTAGTTCATCCTGATAAAGGCACTGCAGATCCATCAGAGTTACCTAGACAGTGAAGGATGAGAATACTTAATTATGGAACTAGATACTAAGACCGAATTGCCAACAACGTAGAGATTAGATGCTTTCACAAATCTAATTTAGAATTTGCTTCAGATGTTAAAATTGTCCAAATTGTTGGAGACATAAATATGAAGCCATATGATATCATGGATCAATTAACGACTTGATCTTTTTGAGCAAAATAAATTCAAGAGGATTTATTTATAAGTAAATTTTATTAATAGTGATTGCATCCTACTTAGAGTGAAATTCCCGAGAGAGAGAAAAATTTCAAGTAGTTGTGGGTTCAAGGCACCAAAACCAATTTCTTTAGCGATACTTTTGGTTCAATTTCCAGATGAGTTAAAGGAAGTTATCCTAAAAAATGCGAGGGCTTGTGTTGAAGAAATAAATGTAGGGCTACATTGAGTACCTCCGATCTGCTTGAACTTTAGCTTAGTTCAGTTCTTGTTGGTAATAAGGAGCAGTATTTAGCATATGCTTCAAGGGAATCATAGAAAATCAGAGAAGGGAAGCTATGCAAATCACCTTTGAGCGCCGTTGTTTCTTTTGTGCATCATTTCCTTTGGAATCTTGATCAATGTAATCAAGAAGATCAGACACACTGCAACAAAATAACAGAGATTCCAGAATTCACAGGTGCAGTTGCAGGTGATAAATAAGTAGTGTACAGAATACCATTAGTACCTCAAATGCCCTTTACTTGCAATGGATGCATCAGGCTTAGGTGTACCATTTTGCGCCGCTTCTTGCTGCTCCAGAGCTTTTGACTCAAAGTATTCAAGCCAAGCTGCAGCATCCTGCCTCGGTGACAAGAATTTAGGTTAGGTAGTAGTACAACAACCAATAGTGGAAAATGCTTGTTTGAAAGCTGAACAGTGAATAAACAAGGGCGATAAATTTTGATGTAGTCAAAGCCGAAAAATCAATCACTTTGTAGAAATGCTGACCTGTGTACGTAGGTCATCAACTCCAAGTTTTGCTTCGAGTATTTTAAGAGTAGTTTGTTCATGCTGAACACTAAGTGAATAGGCCTCCATCAAAGAAAGAGCAATGGCTATTGCATGGTAGCTAGCAGCTGTCTGCAATCAGTAAAGAAACATGCATAACATTGATCTCCCCTTTTTCATATTCTTTCTGATCACTTGGGAGGACATTATTTACAAGGTTAACTGAAAAGTATAGGGAAGGGAGAAATTGAAAAAGCATGGACAATACCTGAATGTGATCAACCCCTAACAATCTTTGGTTGCACTTTAGTGCTTCATGAAGATATCTGAGTGCGATATGAACATTTCCCATGCCCTCTTCCATCATAGCCACATTGATATATGTTGCAGCAGTATTAGGGTGGGACAGCCCACAAGTAAAATGGAGGAGGAATAAAGCACGGTTGACATATCTGCCAATTAGTTATCAATGTAACTTGATCAGGGAATGAGAGCAATGATCTATCTGATAAGCTAATGAAATGGCATGTTGATTATGATGGAACACTTTTTAACTTTTCTCACCGGTTGCCAACCAATCTATCTGGATAAAATATAATGAGGTGGACGAAAATGGAAAGGAAAGATCAATCAAGTAACTTACTTCAGAGCCAACTCCATATGTTGAAGGCGATAGTAGAACACTGAAAGATCACCATAGCTTTTCATTGTGTCTGGATGGTCAAGGCCAAGTTCCCTCTCATTTATATCCAAAGCCTTTTGCTGATATATAGTTGCCTAACAAGGATAAGAGAATAAGTTACTTTTTTTTTCGCAATATGTAACATGGAGGTAGCAAAAAGACTAGCAGAAAACAACCCAGAAAACCTAGTAATCTTGGGATATTGTATTGTTAAAAAGGTCCTTGTTAAATCGAGTGGTGGAGTAACTAATATTGCTAATCTCTCAGTTAGCTGAAGAACACAATGGACGTCACTGTGTAGCTAGCAAGCGAATGAAACTACCCACATGGTCATGCTCAAAGAAAACCAGTCACAGAATACTTTGATAAGTTCAATGAACGAAATAGGTTTACATTCAACATTGATTAAAGAAGATACAGAAATAATACAATCACCAAATGATTATATTAATTTCCAGACAGCTGAGAAATTCATCATATAATGATCTCAAGACCCATATATACTCTTCAACTTTTTTGTATAAAAAGTTTAAAAGAACCAAATGAACTTCAGAAATAAGCTTCCACAGAAAAGACATCAATTTTCCTGTAATTACTAATTTATTGCATATCTTTTTTTGAGACAGATTAACAATCTAATGAAATTTTCATTTGATTGAATAGCGCCTTCTAAGTGGAACTTATAAGAACACCGAACAAACTAATCACCAAAAACACAACAAAAAGTCGCATCAGGTACCTGATTAAAGTCCCCAGTGTGGTAAAGAACCACCGCTAGAAGACTGTATGCACATGCTGTAGTCCGATGGTAAGGCCCACAAACAGCAATCATCTTTGCCAGTGCCTTCAAGTGAAAAACATGTAAATATACCCATTTGTCCTCCCATCAATCAGTAAGTTGATGCAGAAAAAGTGAAAGATAGTATACCTTTGTTCCATAAGTAACTGCATCCTCTAGCTTTCCTTTATCAAGAGCAACCTTGGATGACTCCAGTAAAGTGCGTCCATCTGCTGAAGAGCATCCTACATGCTGTATGGCACAGAAATGTCAAATCCATGGAAAATTCAGCAGTAAAGGAAAAATCAGGTAAAGGAAACCTGAAGATAGTACCTTACAGACTGGAACAACACTGATAATATCACAACTTTGGAAGGGGTTTGGTGAGTCCATATCGTAGTCTTTAGCTATCAGCTCCAACCCGACCTGAGAGAGAAAGGGGGGAGAGAGAGAGAGAGTTCAGCACTAATTGTGATTCAGATATGACCCATTTCCTGATTATAGGGTCCAAAAGAAGAGGTACCTTATGGCATAGTCCACGGAGAATAGATAATTTTCTCAAATGCTGAAATTCATCTTTCATTGTCCAGCCAAATCTTCTCATAAGAAATGCTTCTAACCATCGGAACTTCATATTGTGGTCATCCTTAGTTTCATCATTACCTTCCACCCCAGATAATCCAAGTAAGAAGTTCAGGGCTGAGGCAATTCCTGCTGGCAAGTCCTTCACATCTTGAATGGAGGCAATGACAGCATTAAGTATGTGCTTAAAAGCTCGGGTAACCATTTCATGTGCACAAAGTGATTGTATATGAGGAAGCTTCTCTGCAAGTTCCACCTGATAATGGAGAAACTAGACTCAATACCAAAACATCAATGCAAGCACGAATAACCGGCAAATCTCTGGAACTACTTCTCTTTGAAAATACTTCATCAGCAGCCATAACAAAGCCTCAGAAAGTAATCACCCTTTCGGAGTTGAGTAAAAACATGATTGAAAGGTTTAACAAAAATATGTAGCAGCAGACAAAGTAGATGTGATGGACATGATAAAATGAAAGAGTGATAGATAAATCAATTGCTGGCTTACCACTCTCCCCAGAGAGCGCATCTGCAAGCCTCTTAAATGCATGAAGTCAGTCAATGTGCGCCCATCAACGGGGGAAAGTTCAAGTGACCCAAAATCTGTCACCTAGAACAGTGAGAAGCAAGAATATGAGATAGACAGCCATGTGAATTTGTTGATCACCCAAAACCTTGGTATGAAATAAAATTTACCAGCTTTGGCAAAGCCACTTCATCATAGTATGTGTACGCCATCTGAGTAAGCTCATCAATGGACTGTTTCAAAACATTGGCAACAAATGTTAGTTTGCAAGATGGGAACATTGTTTCTCAAGCGTGTATTAGCATGCATTAGTACTTAATATTTAGCAACCTTTAGGTGAAGTCCAACTCCAGTGTCTTCGAGCCGTGAAAAGGCTTCATCGGTGATCAGATTCCTTAAATCGGTCTCACGCTTGGATTCATCATTGCTATGGATTTCCACTTCATTTTCTTCCTGTGCGCTAGTCGTACCATTTTTTCTATCTCTCTTCTTCAAAAGTTTGAATTCCTTTCCAAGCCCTCTGATGGAGACTTGAGTCTCACTATCATCCTTCAACGATTTAGAGTCTGCATTGGTGGAAGTCTCTTGCTTTTGCAAATGTTGCAACCAACAAGATCCAAGTTCCCATCTAATGGGCCTATCAGAAAAAATTGGCTCCTCCTCTAACTTAGTCAAACTATCTCTAATTACTTGACGAACAAGACATTGAGATGCTCTTGGGCCATCAGAATTATGAGATGATTCAGCACCACCAGCCTTGTGAAGCAGAACTCTCAAGCTGCAAAAAGTATCATACCTTGTAACTGTGAAACGTGGAGCAAGTATAAGCAAATACAACTAATATCAGACCCTTTGACCCTATGACTTGTTGCCAGCTATATGGTTTCTGACACATCATTATGATATACCAAATCAAGTCCAAAGAAAGATTCCAAGATCTGCGAACAAGCAGATTTTTTACTCCATCCCAATATTGGAGCATGAATTCGACAAGTGCGGGCAAAAACATCCCGTTCAATCTTACATAAGTTTGGAGAGTGAATTTATCATCCAGACCTGTTAATGTTAAGAGCGTTGGCTCCTCCATCTGGCTGGTCATCAATCTGTATATCTTGGGCACTGCACTTCCTGTGAGGATCACCAACAACCTTTACGGTTGCAGTATATCCGCACTGCCTCACGATGACAACACCTAGTGACGAAGTATCCTGCAAATAAAAATAAAATCATAAACACACTTAAGCACCGTTAAGGAGATTGAAAAGATAAATAATGGAACAGAAAACACAACTACTGCTATGAAGTTTAGGTCATCGAATTCAGCAACATTAAAGAGCTAGGAGGCCAAAAATATGCACTCACATGAACAATGACATTCTCGTCCGCTGTTATCCCTTTAAGCAGGTTCCGTCTAGTGACTTCATCGGCAGAGGTACCAGAAAGCATGTAGCTATCAACTTTTACATCCGACTTCGAACATGCATCTGCTACGTCACGTTTTAATGAAATCAACATGTCTCCTACCCGCTCTTCAAGTGGGATTGAGTTTTTATCTATTGCGTGAGAATCCCAATCAAGTAGGTTACTAATTGCTCCCGTGGCTTTAAAGATTGCCACATCCACAAATTTGCTATGGAGCAAGAAGGCCTTCCGGTCTCGAACCAGTCTCTCCTCCTCTGTCTTACAAGGTAAGCTAGCCAATATTGCAAATTCTGCAGCCCATGGCCGAAGATCATATTCACCATTTCTTCCTTGGCCTCCACCATTGCCACCCCAACTTTCATCCTCTGCTGGGAGGAACAGGAAGTTTGAAGGAGACTCACCAACAGATGGAGGAACAAGCCAGGTGTTTGACCGAAATCCATATGGAAGGTTACCAAACTGGTGAGGAGCAGATAAATCCTAAGATGAGCTTTCTCTCCCAGTATAATCACAGACAATAATGAAGTCTGAATAAGGTAAGTTACAGAATGTCACACCTTATTATGTTCAATAAAAGCTTTCATAAGTGAATCATATGCCTGCGAAAAACAGAAACTATAAGCACAAACACAATGTATGATCCAGTTAGCCTGACGAAAAGGTACCAACCTTGGCGAATGCTTGGCTAAGATTTTGCAGAAGATCCACCAACGAATGGCTCTGATAGGACTGCTTGCCTACTGCATAGAACCCCTTCATCGATGCCACCACGTGAATCACCTTCCCATTGCAAATCTTAATCTGAACACAGAATCCGCACGGAACGTTAACCAAACCGAAACCCCAGACACCTATGAACGAGAGAGCGAGATCGAGAAAGATACCTGCAGGTCGAAGTAGTCGCCTGCACGTCTCTCCTCTCCATCCTTAGCATCACATTTCTTCAAACCTATAACAAACATGTTCCACATCCTGGTCAATATACAAGGTCCCAATCCCCACATTGCACAAGGACAATTATCACCGGATCGATATTCGAGCATCAACAACTTTTTTTCAGAAAGGGGGTGGCGCGAAGCCTATATTGAAATAAACGGTTTACAATACAGATAAGAAATGGCGAGCAAGATGCATTCGAAACAGGAAAAAAATAACCGTCATCAGGTCAGGAAAAATCGACTTACTGAGGATGGGAGGGGAGACATGGGAGAAGGAGACGAACTCGTAGAATTCCGAGAGGTTCGGCGTCGGGTGGATCGCAGCCATGTCCATGCTCCCCGGCACCGCTGCGGCCAGCGAATCCGGCGCCGGCTTCGTCTGTTCGGAGACATTGGGCTTCGCCTTCTTGGATCCGGCGGCGGCGGCGGTTGGAGTGGCGGACGGCGAGGACCGCTTGTTCTGGTGCTTGGAGAACCTGGTGGTGCAGGCGACGATGTCCAGTAAGCGCCGGACGTGAGCTACCGCCTGAGACTCCTCCGTGTACTCCTCTGAGTGGCAAGCGGCGTAATTTCCCAGTCAGGTGCATGGCATAATGGTCATTTCATTTTTTACACGCACTTTATCTTTTTATTGTTAAAATCAAGAATGTGTTAACTAAATGTTCAATTCATTATTAAACCAGATAATTTTCACCAAAATAAATCAAATTAGATCACTAGATTTATACCAAAGAATTAGATATTTTGATTGGATTATAAACCGGTTACAGAATATAATATTAATAAATATTTTATCATTTTTTAAATTATCATCTAAATCGAACTAAAATTAATTTGCGCAATATTTCAAGAAAATTAGCATCATAAATAGACTACATATAAGCTAACCCTACATATAGCTAACCCTATATTTTGACGAAATAAACAAAGAGACCGTTTTAAGGTATCACATTTATTTGCCTAATCTTATAGCTACTTTGTAACCTGGAGTATCAAATACGGCATTTGCAAATCATTTATGCATTAAAAAAATAAATTTTTTCTTGATTCGTGTTTTCAAGTGTAAAACATTATTTAATAATTGCAAGGTGACATAATGCTAATTTGGTTTTTATATAAAACATTTAGCCTGTACTCTGGAAGGTAAATACATGGGAAAAGCCGAGCCGGTTTAGGACATGTCCAAAACGACACTTGATAACCACCAAATAAGTCCAAAACGCAGCTGCTAATTTCCAAGTGAGGCAGCGTTACGTATAAAGCGTTTCTCCTCTTGCAAATTTCGTCACTAATCAATTAATCATTGCATTTGAAATAATTATATAGAAAGAAAATCACAAGGTAAAATTAGCTGGTCACAGGGTGCAAAGAAATGTAGTTTAAAAAAATATTTTTATGCAACAATCTATTTAAATTGGGGTCCTGCAAATTTTATATCGAGTCGTAGAAAACTTCAAAGAGACAGTTTATCGTGATTTAAAAACGTACAAGCAAGCTCTTGAATTGCTAATTCCCCCTACCAAAAGTTTGGAAATATCCGTTGGTTTTTTGTTGACCGTAAAATCGTCCTCCACCAACTCAGCTAAATAATTAAACACCAGTCAAATAAGTATGCAATGAATTTTTTAAATTAATTATCAAATGATCACTCTAGTCAATGATATATATATACATACTATTTTTGGTTGTATGATGTTGCATATTTTTTTGATAACGACTTGATCAACATGAAAAAACAAAATATATCATTCCCTAACTTGTCACCATCCCTTCATTTATATATGTGTGTGTTAAATCAAAATTGATTGTGATTTGGACTTGAGCTTGTACGAAATAATAATAAAAAGGAAAATAGAAGACATAAGATATTTGATTCCTATCAATATAAAAAATACCAACCTAAGGAAACTAAATCAATGCTTTTAAATTTTGGAAAATATGAAGACAACATTTGGTAGTTGTATCTGATTTTTAATTCGGTGGAAATCAATTTCACCTACCTTCAACCATTCTGACTAAACATGGCTTCAATGCAACTATCTCCACTCGGTCGTTCAATCTATTGCCTTTGACCTGTATATAATTAAATGGGAAAAATCAAACAATCGAAAATATTGACCCTGAATTTAAAAAAATTGTATACAAAGCTAATTATATAGTACTTACATCATGAGAAAGAGAATAATTTGTAAGGTGACAAGTTTCCACATGAACAGCCAAGAGCCGCTTAACATCCAGTATCTTGTCAGTGGAGATTCCCTTTAAAACAGAACAAAATTTCAACATAGTGAGCCAACTAATAATATTAGTATTAATCAACTTATTCCATAGTTTTGACCCTTTATTATTGAATGTTTTTAAATTGTTAGACTTTAGTAAAGAGAATCCCAATGGAAATGAAATGTACCTTGAGAACAACTTGAGAATCATAGGGAGTTATGACATTAATGTCCAGAACACTTGGCACCACTGTGTAAAACCAGGAAGAAGAAATAATGGGTTTTTGAAGAAATTCAATTGGGAGAAAAAAGACCATAAAATTGGAGCTAATTTTCCCATGCGTAAAGACAGGATATATGGAAATGGACAGAAATTCATTTTTCCTCACCTTTTTCCTCCTTGTTCTTTCTCTTATCTGATTTTCCTTTATTGGACTTGCCTCTCCCAGACCTTGGGGCCATCTCTTGTTATTTATCTATGAATCTAATAGATGCCATACAAATTTCAGGTTCATTGGTGCCAAATTAAAAAAGGAAAGTTTGGAACTGTCAAAGAGTTTACATACAAATTGTACCTGTTTAAGAAATGAAGAAGTGATGAAGAAAAACAATAACACAAAATTTTTGAAGTGAGTTTTTTTAGTAGGGGAATGGAAAAGGAAAAGAGAATTGGGAAATTTGTGAAATGTTTTCAAGAAGAAATAGAACTATAAGAAGAGATAGGATAAGGGTTTTGGTTGGAGGGTTTGAGGATTTGTGAGCAATCCTAGCCTCTCCTTGTTGCTAAAATATGTGAATGTGATTGACTTCTCTATTCTCTCTCTCTCCAAAATGATAAAAACCAAAGTTTGGGCAGCTGTTGCCTTATAAGGCCAGGGTGTGGGGAAACCCATTTTTTTTTAAGGGGAAACCCATATCATATGCCCCTCGTTTCACATAAATTTTGGACAACGATGAATTGTGTGGGCCCCAGGGAGTGACCGTTTGGGAGGTGACACGTGGCAATTGGCTTGTGGAATTGGAGATGTCACTAGCCGAGCTAATTTGTTGTATTAGATGTTGGGACATTCCAAGCCTTTGGTTCTGCCTCCTGCTTAGGGTCTTCGAGGATTATATATTTATTTGGGATGCTAATTATTATTTTTTTGAAATTATTCTGCATCTGAAAAAAAACTACAGGCTAATTCATTTTTTTAAAATTAGATTAGATTAAAAAATGACAAATTTTATTTTCCATCAAAATTCTGTTTTCTTTTTTTTTCTTGTTGAGTGGTGACATAAATAAGACATTTTTTAATTCAAAAGTCGAACTTACAGGATCAGAATGTCCCTAAAACTTTTTTTTGACATCTTATTCTAATTCTATTCTATTACAACATATGCTTAAGCTAAGATTTGAACATTGAACCTTCCCCAACTCAACACCTCCCAATAGCACTAGGCTACAAGGCCACGGGTGAATAATGTCCCTAAAACTTCGATTTGAGCCAATGTAGTATGCATTCGCAGATAATGAATCAGTAACCTAGATTGTGGGAGAATATTTTATTTTAATCAAAATAAAAAGAAAAGAAAAAAATATAACACAAGTTCCTAATCCGATAACTACACATGTGGGTCGTAATAAAATCCCCTAAGTTGCTATTTCTGTGAAATATCATTCGTTATCGCCGACTTCAGGACTAGACGACGAAATCTGTAACAACGACCTTGCTCGAAATATTGTAAATATAATAAATAAACCAATGTAATATAATTCACTGTTTATAACCTGAGGATCCTCTTCGATTGGAATTTGGATGCGTCCAAAATTAATGGTTGACTATACCAAGTGAGTTGGTGAACGATCAGTCATCAAGATTCAGTAACTGGATTAATAATGTAAATAATCGAGCTCGATATTCAAAATATTTACAACTTGAACGTACCGTGTATGTCATAACTTTTTGTTGTATTTTCTCTTATTTGGGTGTAAATTGTATAGCATAATATATATATATATATATATATAAACAATTACATATAATTTGCAACAATATGTATCAGATCATAAACAAACTTAAAGAGAATAAAGTAATAATTTCTCAATATTTAGAAACGAGTATTACGTTCATAACTTAAAAATAAACCGTGCGCATACTTCAATAAACCTTAAACAACCAATTAGAGGGAATCGGTCAATCTAAATCTTTCTTTACCAAGATCGGCATGATCATGATAAAAAGCACATGTATATCATTTTATCAAATTAAATAACTCACTCGACGCGATTCACAGACAACAAAATATATAATATAGGCATTCCAAGTGAAATTCTTTTTTATCTGAACTTTTCTTTTCCCCGAGAAAAATATAATCTAATTAATTAATTAATTAATATATGCATATAGTACCAGTAATTGCACATGACAACAGAAAATAGGCCACCCCTAAAGGGTACATTAAGCCGGCAATAGATACAGCTCCGCGTCAAAATTTTATAACCTTCTTTATTCCTCTCGCCTTTGTTTCTACTCTTTGCTGGTACTACAATTTTCTAGGTTTCAGTTCCCTTTTTATATTTTAAATAGGTTCCTTTTCGATCATCAGCGGCTACTACCTCCTATATTTGATTAATTCATATTTGATGCAAGCACATTCATGAAGATATACCGAAATTATATACCAATTTTTTTTTTAATTTTACACTTGTATGTTTAGATATAAAACTCAAAATCACGATTGAATTTATTATGGTTTAGTTTTGATACCCATTTTTATAGCACTTTTGGTGATGTATTTAGGTAAAGTTGGTATAAAAAATTCTGGTATTTTTTTCTAAGAGATAATACAATTCACTTATTAAAAAATAAACAACTTAAAAAATTAATCTATGAATTGACAGTTTGCAAATTCAATAGCACCGAAAAAGTTCAACGATTTCAGGGAGTTGCGAGTTCTTTTACCAGTAATATATATATATATATATATATATATCAGAATACAGCCACGGTCTATTAATCTGACTTAGCTTCGCTACACCATTCTTCAATTGATTGATACGTGGGTTTGATGGTCAACCGTCAATACACACAGTTGCTCACAAGAAGTTGAGCTAATTAATTGCTAACATTGAAAACGGGCAATATGTAAACATCCAAAAAAATTTGGAGCATCCAATTATTCATATACATTGTCAAAGTCAACACCCAGACTGCACCGTTCTTCAGTTTCAATTTGGTTAACCGTATGCTTAGAATAATTCCTAGTCAAAGTAGAAGCGACACTCAAGACTATACAATATAATATATACATATAATATTATTCAACATAATTTTTGTATCATATAATGGGAGCTCTCCTTGGTGTTCTTTCCCTACCTTAATTTTTTCCGACTTGGTTTTGTTATAGTAGGGTTTTAAAGAAGCCTTGCATCTGCATCCTCGTGTCATGGGTTCTCCCGACACGTTGCACCACATGTATCTATTTTCATGGTGATTAATATACATGTGCCTTTCAAAAAAAACAAATGGAAAAAGTTCATAGATGGTCCTGAGGTTTCAACTTTTTTGCGACGTAATCCTGTGGTCTCGAAACATTACATTTGTTCCTGAAATTACACATTTTTTGCAAAAGAGGCTCGGGTGACATTCCGAACCTAAAAATTCCCCGAACCAAACTTAAAATATCAGTTTTGATTACTTCATTTTTTATAATTTTTTTAAGGGAAAATTACCCTCAGGCCCCACGGGTTTGCGAAAATTCGTGTTTTAGCCCCCCTATTTTTTTTTATTATCATTCAACCCTTGAATCTTGTCAAAAGTGTATAATTTAGCCCCTGTCGCCGGAATCCGGCGATTTCTCCGGCGAAATGGCACCTAAGATTACTAAAATACCCTTTTCCTTTAAAAAGTAAAAAAATAAATTAAAACACAATAATAATTCGTATTGAGCTGAAATTTTTCATGATGCATCCTAAAAATATACATGATTTACGTAAAATATTTTAGAAATTTTGGAGACACAGAAGTATTTTCTTTTATTTTCCAACGTGCCAAAATATGGTAAAATCATATAAAATAGAAAAATTGTCTAATTGGGCTGAAACTTGTCCCATGTATTCTTAAGCATATTTAGTGAATTTAAAACCTAAAACTTGTTCTATGTGTCCTTTAGCATCTTTACTAAAGACTCCATCTTTAGTAAAAAAATAAATTAAAACTCTATATTTTTGGTATCCGCAGACTTTTTCAAAATTGGCTCATGAGAATTCAGACTTTTTTATTCCTAAATTCATTAAATATGCTAAAAGACATATAGGACAAGTTTCAGCCCAATTAAACAAATTTTCTATTTTACATGATTTTACAAAATTTTGGCACGTTGGAAAATAAAAAAAATACTTTTGTACCTCAAAAATTTCTGAAATATTTTAAGTAAATCGTTTATATTTTTAGGATGCTTCATGAAAAATTTCAGCTCAATACGAATTACTATTGTGTTTCAATTTATTTTTTTACTTTTCAAGGAAAAGGGTATTTGTGTAATCTTAGGTGTCATTTCGCCGGAGAAATCGCCGGATTCTGGCGACAGGGGCTAAGTTATACACTTTTGACAAGATTCAAGGGTTGAATGATAATAAAAAAAAATAGGTGGGCTAAAATACGAATTTTCGCAAACCCGAGGGGCCTGAGAGTAATTTTCCCTTTTTTTAAAAATACCCCTCTCCTCCTCCCTCCTCCCTCTCTGGCCCTCTCCTTCCTCCTTCGCCCCTCCTCCCTCCTCCCCTCCCTTCCTTCCTCCTCTCTCCTCCTTCCTCCCTCTCTCTCTTCTTTTTCATCTTCTTCGTTTTTGGTTAGGTCTCTTTCTTTCTTTATTTCTTGAGGAAGAAGACTAGAGAGAGGAGAGAGAGGAGGGAGGAGAGGGGAGGAGAGGGGAGGAGGGAGAAGGGGCGGAGGTGGAAGGAGAGGGGCGTAGAGGGAGGAGGGAGGAGGGGGGAGGGGTGTTCTTAAAAAAATTATAAAAAATAAGGAACCAAAACTGATATTTTAAGTTTGGTTCGGAGCATTTTTAGGTTCGGAATGTCACCCGAGCCTCTTTTGCAAAAAAATGTGTAACCTCAGGACCAAATGTTACGTTTTCAGACCACAGGACTACGTCGCAAAAAAGTTGAAACATCAGGACCATCTATGGACTTTTCCCAAAACAAATTGATCGGTAAGGTTTTGCATGATACTAACTCATAATATTTAATTAATTCAGATTTAGGTCAAGTATGACATTTCAATGATGATTAAATTGTTCTAATGATTATTTAATAATAATATATATTTCCCGAATCTCATACTCAATACTTTTTTATTAATCTATAATGACTCATTTCTTTTGTATATTAAGTGTTCGTCCGTAAATTGCTATGCAGAGAGGTGGTTAGCCATATTGAATTTGCTGTAATTCGTGCGTCTTTAGATATACTCCTGGATCTATTCTAGGAGATTGTTCAATTATATAAAAAATGGTTTTAGCCTTTTATTTCTTAGGCAGCCTGCTAGTCGAAAGCAGGACGGCACATGCTGATAATTACTAAGATAGACTGGAATTTGGAATGGTTGTATATTATACCGTTTAAATTTGGGCAACGAGGCCATATAAAAAATCACATTGCACCGGGATGGACGGATCTACGTTATTGGTGGGTCGACAGGTGCCCTCTTAAATTTAATTTCTTTGGATTAGTATCTATTTAATTTATAATTATTGACTTATTTTCCTCCATTGAGATATTTAAGTTTTCCCCATAAAAGAATAGCTAACAAAAACTTCTCATTTCATTTGAGTACTAATCATGACATGATGAAACGTTTTTTAAGTAATTTTTTACACAGAAATCAAATTTATGAGGATTGAATTTTAGGCATCCGTTAATTTGTTTGTATATTATATTATTAAACCAAATATCCTTTAACATATGATATTAGATCGTGGGACCATAATATACTGAGTAAAAATTAGTAATACATTAATAACTAACAACCTATCAACTACCACTGTCTTTATTTCTACATTTTCCTTTTCAAACTAAAAATACAAAAAATTAATTTTTCAAAGTATAAGCTTTATTATGTATGTATATGGATAAATAGAATTTCAACGCAACAAGAGTTAGAACCCTACCACTCCAAGCCAAAATTCCACCACCTCTTATACTGTGAGCACTGCCATATTGGTTTTGTTACGTATGTATTACCTTATCGGTTTTGTTCTGTATATATTTATTTCTTTGGCTATTGGTTTTGTTATGTATGCATAAGAGTACACTGAATTCTTTTGTGAAGTTGCAGTCATAAGTTTCATTTAAATTTTACTTCGATAAAACTCAATCAAAAAATCACAAAGAGTTCATTTCATATTTGATGCCGCATTATCTACCAACCGATAAATATATTGTTTCCATTTAACGATCTCAATTTAATATTGATAAAGCTAGATTTATTTAAAAAAGAATCTAAATTTAGTTTTCGATTATTTATTTCCTCTACTAACTCCCCGTATGAATAAATAATGATACATTTAATATTTGATCTTAGCTCTACCGCACGATGTGTATGTTTTTGCGCGAGTTGTGTGTGGTGTGCATGCCAGATGTATAAGCTATGGAATTTGTTGAGTATTACATGATAATGGATCAGTAGTTTTTTTCTGTATAGGTAAATATATATTTTGATTTTATGCATGACGTTAAGGGCAGTAACATTTGAAAAGTTATTTATGAGCTTGTACTGATTTGACTAACGTAGTGGAGTGTACTTCATTTTTTCACCTTCTAGAAATTTTCCGTGTTTATTTTTATAATGATCTCGTATTTGTAACGGAGTAAACGTATAATCTAATTTTATCAGGCATAACCCAAAGTTTTCGTGTTGGATTCAGTATCCTCGCATATGAGAACTAAATGATACAATTTCGTATGTGAAAAGATAATGGTTTTCTGATGCTAGTTTTTTATAAATAAATTTTTTATTAAATAACAAACATTCCAGAACGTAACCCTTGCCTAACTATTCGATGTAACACAACAAAAAGTTAACCTAAATCGAACACCCTATCAATTAGCAAATAAACTTGCTAATCAAAAGAAAATTCCAAAATACATAATTCTTGAACATCACAATTAATCTGCCAAGGATTGCAAAAACAATCTAATGTCTTGTCCTCCTAACTCCTTGATTAAATTTGCCGATCTTAGCTACTCTTTTAATCTTAAGAATATAGAATGAATGAGGAACTCTCAGTTACATTGTTGTTCCCAAAAAGTTACATGATTTCTATGAAGTCTAGTACCTCACATAATCGACACGCAGAGTGCAAACCAAATCTTTTCTAATATTCTCATTCTCAAACCCCACCAATTCAAAAGAGCGTAACTTAAAGAAAGACTTGTGTTTCAACTATCCCACTAAATCAGCAAAATAGCACTAGATAGACCAAGAAAATTGCAATACAACAGCAAATGGTTACTAGATTCATATTGGTCATCGCATAATGGACAGAGGCAGTCCCGTGGATTCAATCTTTGACACCCGATAAACCTAAATCTTTGTAGGCAAATGATCTTGCAGAGCTTGCCAAAGAAAGCATTCTATTTTGAATGGAAAAATTTTGTGTCATACCGTTTGCTTCCAAATAAGCAGCAGAGATTACATGTTTACATGTGAATCAATGATGACTTATTTTTTAAGCGCTAATAGTAATTCTTATATGAAAACATTTTTTTTAATTTATACCAAATTCATTCTCCAAAGTTTTCACGTACCAAATCACTAGTTAGCTAGACTTACGTTAGAGTGATATTTGAGAATCTAAGATTCACCAACCGAACCACCATTATTGTTTGTTAATTAGCAACAAAATAAATTATTGAAAATAATAAAATTAAGAATGGTTAGCTATGTTCTGACTTTTAGGTGCCTCTGCGATTTACCAACTGGGACCATTTTAGTGGGAGCTATGCGTTCATAATCAACCCATCGCTTATAAAAGAACCATCACCTGTCATACCAAAAAGAGGATTAGCCATTCGTGTATTTTGTAGGAGGTGCTGATTTTTTGGACTTATGACCATAAGTTTACCATCCTCGGGCACTAGTTAATTAATTATATATCAACAAATGATTGAGATATTTATAATCACATCTCAAGTTTGAGTTATTGTTAATGTTAAATACATTTTTTATAAACATGTTAAATACATGGTTTTCAAGTGTTATACATACTCAAACCTTAATTAGTTAGTTCAGTAAATTAAATATCATGAAATATAATATAAAGATCTTAATTAATTAGATCCTATCAACCAAAAAAATTGATTACACATGGAACATACATCGAGATTTAGTGTTCAGCTGTTAGTAGGACATGTGATGTATATGGTAAGTGGAGGATACTATATGTTTTTTTCTATCAATTCAAAATTTACTTTTTGATTGTGAAATAAGAGGGATATTCTATAAAAGCACCTTGTGTAGTAAATTATTCGAGAATGTTCCCCTTAATAAGTATGGTTTATTGACATTAAAAGTACAATAATACCTTAAAAAAAATTAAATTTATAACAAACTACCTGATAAAGAAGATATTAATATCTGATAGTTCATGTGATATTGACGTGAAAAATTTGAAATTCTTTCTGTGGCCTTGCCTAGTCTAGCATGACACTTTTTTTGAATCTTTGTAATGCTGATTTTGAAATGATCACTCCAAATCTGTCTTGGGTTATTTAACATTGTTATATCTTCCTTTTCTCGGAATTCAAATTAATGAATGTCGTTGATCATTAAGATAAACCAAATTGACAATAATAGATTAAATCTCAAGTATCATGCATGTAATATCATAGTGGTTATGACTGTCTTGCAAGATTTATTTATATCAAAACTACTTATACTTCGTTAGATTTAAAGTCAATAATATTTTGATTTCACTCACAAACAAGTACATGAAATATAATTCTGTATTTTAGTTAAAATTTTTGCAACCAAGTCAATTATTGTAATTCTGCAAACTTAAATAATTATTGTAGCAACTACGATTCATATTGAGGAAATATCCGAGGTCTCGAGTTAGGACATTCATATAGATAGGGCGACACTTTTTTTCTTTGACAACTATGATAGAACTTCAAGTCTATAAGCTATGAAGTAGCTTTCCTAATTTGATTAAACCTTTAGTTTTATTTATTTTCCGTAATAAGAGAGTCATATTAGGACTTTAATAGCTATTAGGTATTTTCGAGTTATTTTGTTATTGATAGGGGTTATACTTATGAGCCTCCTTATAAGGCCACCTTTGCTATATTTTTACGCAATTGATTTGAATACAAAGAAACTATAGAGTTTATCCTTAATCCATCTATTAGTACCATGAAATACATGTTTGTCTACATCAGTTGGTATCAATGAACAATCATACGCTCTTGCATTACGCAGTCAAAATATGATGCATAAAAGGATATGGTTAATTATGACTCACTCAAACATCGTATGGATATTTAGTCAGACTAAATGTGTGAGATGTTGTAGTACTACTTACCTTGATTCAAACTTAAGGTACTACTAAACATGTTGATACTCAACAACCTCGCGAAGTACCACCTCTTTTTATTGATCAGCTATCTTCTGATGATGAGGTCATGCATGATAACTTTTGGGCATGGCTATCAAAGCAACGAGATTAGCAACTATGTTAGGATGTAAGATTTAAATTCAAAATCTCTTAGTTTACTAGGAAGCTGAAGCTTAATAAACTTCTTGATTAGTTGATAGCAATTGAGGAGATTCTTGATTTCCATGGTGTTCCTTATGATTGACAAAGTTTTGCTTATTATTACTCATTTTTTAGGTAGCACAGTGGCTTATGGCAACAATACAAGACTTCTAGAGTAAGGGAACACAAATATCTGCTCACATCTTGGCCAAGGTTTATGATGTATCTCAGGTCAATATTTCTCCCATTCAACTATACTCTAATCGTCTATTAGAAACTTCAGAACATTTGCCAAGGTATTTATTCACTTGACAATAACACGAAGGAGTTTCAGCAATTGCTTGCATGCAACAAACTTATGAAAATACCTAAGCAATTAATGTTGGACTACATTGAGGGGTTGCACTTGTAATTACAAGATGTGCTCAATTCATTTGCTCTAGACACCATCTTTGAAGTGTATCAACGTGCTATCTTGGTCGAGAAATAATTAGCACATCATCATACTTCCATACTCTTTTCATCTAATATCAGTCAATCAACACCATCACCATCGATTAAAGTGTACCCTCTTACTAATCATGGTCAGACATCGACACCACTTACTAATCATATTTCACCTAGTACTGGTCCTCCTTATAATCAACCTAGTCAATGCTATGCTTGTGGGGAATATGACCATCATCAAACTACTTGCCTTAAACTGGGGAATTCATGTGGACTATTGATTGATGGTAATGATTATATTAACTTTTGATTCACCAACGATCTTTGACAATGATGATACAAAGTCTGCTTATTTAATGGGTAATATGGGAACCACACTAGTACTTTGTCATGCCTAATTGTTCCATCGTGCTACTAATGATATTGTTCAGTGATAAATTATTTAAGTCTACTTGTACCATTTGTAGTTCACTTGTACAAATTATTTAAATCATGCTACTAATGGGTAATATGAGAACCACACTAGTACTTCGCCATGCCTTTTGGTTATGATGTTTGGCCTATATAGTCTATATGACCACTTTATTGAAACTTGTGTAATAGTTTACTTTGATGATATCCTTATCTACTGAAAAACTTAAGAAGAATATCTCACCCACCTCTGGATAGAATAGAAAAGTTTGGGCCTAGCTATTCTTTGCCTCCCTCGTAAATTATCACTTCATAACTATGTTTATCCTTTTTTGTGTTACTAAATTTATGCAATGGGCATCAATATTAAAATAGCGAAGGTCATAGTACTTCAGAATTGGCCAACTTCGTGAACTATGACAAAGATATAGAGTTTCTATGGTTTATCATCTTTTTATTGTTGTTTTATCATGCTCTTCAGTTCTATCATGATATCTGTCACTGAAATCATGCATGGCAAGTCATTCTCTAGGAGTCCTGACACTGAGGTGATATTTTAGCTGATCAAACATAAGCTTACCAATGCACTAATTTTGGTTTTACCAAACTTCAATATGCCTTTTGAGCTATATTATGATGCTTTAGTTGGGAATTAGTATCATTTTGACTTAAACAGGGCATCTAGTCTCATATTTTAGTAAAAAGTTATTGAGAGCTCATACACATTATATCATATAAGATATCAAGTATTATTATGCCATGCTTATTATTTGATATACACATCGCCTGAATCTTGAACCCTGAATCTTGAATAGATATCTTCTTTGGACCTCTATTTATTATTGTTTCATCGAATTCTCATGCAACTTACACATGTATTGACAATTTTTTATTTAAAGGAGTCCAATTATGTGTCCCCACCTGTAGTTTATGGGAGTGCCTTATCACAGAAATTCACTCCACCACTTGTGTTGGCCGCCATCACATGACCGAGCTTGTGCAATAATAATTTTTTGGACTAGTATTTTAAGAAAAGTTACAAAATTTGTGAGTCATTACAGTATCTACCAAGTTTCTGAAGAGACTGTCATTAATATTAGACTCTATAGACTACTCCATATGCCACTCCATCTATGGACAATAATCAACATGGACTTCATGTTCGGCCTCCCTTGAACGTAATAAGGTAATGATTTTATTTTTGTGAATGTTGATAACTTTTCCCAGATAGTGTATTCTATACCCTATGAACGTATTATTGATGCAATTCATGTTGCCCAACTCTTCTTTTGGGAAATATATGGCATATATGGCCTCCCAATCTCTATCATTTTTTATTGTAACACTGAATTGTCAATCATTTCTGGTATTCTCTGTGACATATGGGTTGCATTGAGCTCTATGTTGATAGTGCCTATCACCCACAGATGGATGAGCAAGTGGAGGTTATTAACCATTCTGTTGGCAAATTACTTCATTGTCGTGACAGGGATAATGTTCATTCATGGGATTCCCAGCTCAGTCGGGCATAATTTGCATATAATGTGGCGGTCAATCAGAGCACTAGTTTGAGTACCATATACGCTTGACTAGTCACATTTGGACCTCTGATGTATTCAACGTCAAGCACTTGATTCCTTTCGTCGATGATAGCAACATAGATAATGCTATGGTCGATTCAAGTGCGAATCATTTTGAGGACGGTGAGAATGATAAAGATAATGTTACCCTTTTTTTCTTGGACAAACATGAGATACTTCCACGTCCGTAAGTCATGAAGTAGCTTTCCTAGTTTGATTCAACTTTCTGTTTAATTTATTTTTCGTAATAAGAGAATCATATTAGGACTCCAATATTCAATTAGGTCAGTTCTATTTGTTTTGTTATTAGTAGGATTCAGACTTGTGAGCCTTTATATAAGACTACCTTTGTTATGTTTTTACACAGTTGATTTGAATACGAAAAAATTCTAAGGTTTACCTATTTTTATTCGTTAGTGTTGTGCAATATGTTACCGAATACATCATACATTTATGCAAATTGATTAATATCATTATTGTGTGTTTAAAATATAGGTTTTTTGTTGATACCAACAGGATGCTTACTAGAGTGAACAATTAAAATTAAAGTTAACTAGCAATTTTCAAAGGTAAAATATCACCCGCAAAAAATATAACCCTAAGTTTTATAACAGTGAGATAATTTCATTACCGTAGAACAACTCTCATATGAGCTATTTCAAATGTGTTGATTTTTTAAGTAATTAGTTTTTACCATTTTGGTTTACAAAATCAGTAAGCAGGTTTATTCGTTGTAATTATTGTTTAATGACGATGACATGAAATTTCTAAAATGCACCTTTAAACTAATAAAATTGAGTCTGGCTAGACTACGGGTAGATCCTCTTTAGGAGATGCTTTTGGCGGCTGGAGTGATGTTTTTCTCAAGTAGGCAAGGTAGGCAACTGCTTTCTTGGATTGTTAAATGCAACTACTATTACTAATTAACAATAGACTCAAAGACTTCTTGCTCCTTTTCCGGACAAATACTTGTATTAATTAATAAAAATGTTACTCGAACTTAATTGTTGCATCCCTTGGAAATAACTAATGTTATAATTAATCATTTCAAAATACATATAACTCAAAATTAATTAAAACGCGCACTATTTATCTGGATAACATGTGATATAAGCCAAAAAACTTCTTATTCCCAAATTTGACACGATTGCATTGCATGTGAGATCTAAAAACATTGCAAAATTGTTCTCATTATTGATGATAAAAACTCTGCAAAAACTCCCAACAAATATTATATAACAATGGTTGGTACTTGGTACTAAAAAAGACCTTCATTAAGATATGACCATTCTCTCATCACTAGATCTAAATGCTTGTTCGTCTGAATAACAACTTAAACTAGTTAAATCGGTCAAAACTTTCCTTTTTGATTGAAGGAAAAAATAGGATCAAATTCTCTCATCAGATGCCCTAAATAAACACAATTTTCCCATAACAGATTGGCCAAATTATTTTGTTTATTTCTCGACTAAATTTTTATTTTTCCATTCAGGATTCTAATCCAACAACTCAGACATAATCCAAATAATTTTTATCTGTCGTGCGAATTGCAAAAACTGTAACGTTTTGTCCTTTTCCCATCGATTTGTTGGAGATAATATTCACTCTGGTCACGGCATCAAAGATTCCTCCTTATGCGATTTGTCTTATTAGAAACTTGTAAGGAAATCAGAATCTAGAAAGAAAAAAAAAGCTAGAAATATGTTAAGAAAAACTTAGTTTGTATGTGTGAGAAAGACATCGGTTAAACTTGATTTTTTGGTTTATATTGATTATCGGGATTTAAGTCAAGTAGAATAGAAACAAGTTTTTTAACAATTTTTCTACACTGATTTATTCTAAATAACTCAATCTCGAAAAAAAGTATAACATTAAATAATTGTTGACATTAGTAAACATAGTTAATGGCCGGCTATTGCATATATTATAGTAATGGAAGTGTTGTTCCTCTCCAATCATTAGAGAGCGAGAGAGGTTGAAACTCAATAGCATAAAAGTCTTCAAATTCATGAGAGAATTTCTGTATTAAGTAATAAATTTTGAGTTCAAATTATAGAAAATCATAACGGGATTGAATATAATTTTTTTTAAAAGATAACTTTATAGAAAAAAATGATATCTTACCAAATTTTGAATCCTAAATTTTCGTTAAATTATTTATATCTGGTATTGTTAAGTCAAATATCTTATTATTGTTAAATATATAATAGAATTTGTTTACCACTTTTCAAAGATTATATCTTATTAGAATTTGAATGAGATCGGACTGGCCCTGGGGTAGTAGTAGGCATCGAGTTTTTGGAAGCTCACCAGATGGGCCTCGAGGAAGTGATGTGGGCCCAAAAGAGTCCGTCAAAAGTCAAAACTTCTCCAGGCTCAATCAACTCCACCGGTTTCACAAAACCACTAACCAAATACCCCGCGCCAAAAACCCCCAACAAAAGAGAGAGAGAGAGAGAGAGAGAGAGAGAGAGAGAGAGAGAGAGAGA
>SOPF01026283.1:30419-69491 GCA_012979155.1 Hypericum perforatum | reverse complement strand
AGAGAGAGAGAGAGAGAGAGAGAGAGAGAGAGAGAGAGAGAGAGCGCTGGAGACTGAGGTGGAGGCAATGCCGGAGCTACCGGAGGTGGAGGCGGCGAGGTGGGCGATATCGGAGACCTGCGCTGGGAAGAGGATCGTGAGAGCGGTGGTCGCCGACGATCCCAAGGTCATCGACGTCGTCTCCCCTAAGGATTTCGAGGCCGCGCTCGTCGGGAAAACCCTAATCGCCGCCCACCGCAGGGGGAAGAACCTCTGGCTCCAGCTCGACTCCCCGCCTTTCCCTTCCTTCCAGTTCGGTACGCGTTCCTCTCCCTCTCTTTCTTGCGTTTTTACGGTTTTGCCCTTCGAAGAAACATCGGAACTTGGGGGTTGAATCGGTAATTTTGGTGATTTGGTAGGGATGGCTGGAGCTGTTTATATAAAAGGAGTGGCCGTGACCCAGTACCGGAGGTGAGAAGACTTAAAAGTTATTAGCTTTTGTTGCATGTGTTGTTTCGAGAGGCTTGATCTCGATTTTGGGGCATGCATGAGGTTAATTAGTCAGTTGACGATACGAAGAAGATATCGAACGGCCTGTTATTTGAGCTGGGGACTGTGCTTCAATGAAGTGAGTTGTGTTTCTGACAAAGAAGAAATGTAGTTGATTTTATGCATGCGTTGCTGACAGGTCTGCTGTGAATGACAACGACGAGTGGCCTTCCAAGTACTCGAAGCTACTAATCGAAGTAAGGATAGGAACTGAATTAAATTACGCAATTTTTGTGAGACTGTTGCTTGCACTATTGGATTTTCTTTGTTTTTACCTTTATAGCTTCATTAAAAGTGGGCTGTGCTATACAGCTCATTTCTGTAAGATTGTAACTGTTGGCTTAGCCAGCTAATCTTTAGGATCAATGTGGCTACTATGGAAATTCCAATATGGCATCAGAGCCATTTGCTCGAACGAAACATATGGCTCATTGTGCTCTGCTGCTAGCACGACCCCCATTTGAAAACATGAGAGGCAGTGTGAGGCCCAAGCAAACTTCACCCTGACAGGCTTCCTTTGAGGTGGGATGGACTGGTTTGCTAGAGTGGAAGATCCACTTACTCATTGCCTTAAGGTTTTGGGTAGGATCTGAATTTCCTTTCTACAATTTAGCTGTGGATTTGTGCATCGCATTCTCCTCTAAGGAATGTTTTCAGTTTTGGTAAAGAATCCAGGATTTTGGACTATGGATGTGCATTGAAGAAAATAGTGCACATGCTAGCTTCATTTCAGAAATATATCCCATCTTTTTGCATGCTCACAATGCGAACAAAGGTAGTTTGCCTTATGCCACTGTTTCCTGACTTATGATATCCTTGAGCAGCTAGATAATGGCCTGGAGATGTCTTTCACAGACAAGAGAAGATTCGCTAAAGTCCGCTTGCTCAAAGACGTATGTAATGCCACTAACCATGTATTTTTAATGCGATCCATTAACTAATATGTGTTAAGTTTTCCTACTTATTTTCCGGTCATCCCATTACATTTGATATGTAATTTTCTCTTCTATTAAACAGCCTAGTGCTGTGCCCCCAATATCTGAGCTTGGTCCAGATGCCCTGTTGAAGCCAATGGCAGTTGATGAGTTTTATGAAACAGCAAGCAAGAGGAAGATTGCGATAAAGGCTCTTATGCTTGACCAGGTTCAAGTTCTTATCCTGCTTTTCCCTTCTGTTTGTTTGGCATTGTTGTCGTACTCTGGTTCAGCGGATGAGCCTATGAGTTTTGTTATTGAACTGTCTCAAGCTATGCAAAGTGACATGGCTGCATCTATTTTGCATGTCAAAGAATTAAGTGAATTTCTTAGTCTTTCTGGGTGGATGGAAGAGCACAGACTGATTATAAGAACATGTTTAGTTGGTAAGACAGATGTCAAAAGCATATTTATGTGTCAATATTTAAAAGATGTAATAAGGTTTTTCCTGGCCATGTTAGTGGTCTCCTAATTAGATAAAGATTTCCATCCAATTCAAAGCTTTGTCTGTAAACTACTGAAAGGGTTACAGCAAAAGACATAGAGGTTTTGTTGCACAACGTTAATTCACTACTATAAATTTTGATCGATGAAATTTTCAAGGGAGCAACCTTTTCTTCCTTTTGAAAGTTAGGTAGCATTGTTCCAATTTAGTTTAACATTCGAAGAAAAACACAGTTCTGTGGCTGAATTCAAATGTTTATAGTGATTATCCTTTTAAAATTGCAGAGTTTTATATCTGGTATCGGAAACTGGATTGCAGATGAGGTGCTCTATCAAGTAAGTCCGTTAATTGCATCAATTAGCAAGAGCTTCCCTGATCGGACTGTTGCAACTTGTATCTGTAATATGCACATTTGCATGTTTGTCGAGGATTTTCATTGGTAAAGCTCAAGATTCAGAATATTGCTCTAGTTGCTTGATCTAGGAATACTAAAAGTTTGTTACTTTATCCATAACTTGAAGGTTTCATGTATCACAGGACTTGTCTTTATTGGGTTCTCTTGATGTTGAAATTCATTGTTCAATGGTGATATGCATAATTTTCTTTTTTCTCAACACCTTTAGGGAAATGCATTAATGATTAGAAGTGGAACTTCAGATCATATAAACATCGCCTTGCTTTCAACATGCGATCAAGGTTACATTTGGAACTGCAAACATGATGGCAGCATGGCCTAAGAAAAATAAAGACTTACCTGTGCAAACTATTTAAATATGATATAGAGTTTGATAATCCTGTAAATTATTTAATTTGTAAAGTTCAGAGCTCTGTTGTTTCTGATCCATTTTCAGGTTTGACCTCTGGTGCCTATTGTTATGCCCCAATAATGCAACGTAAAGTCGTGCTGTATTCTTGTTAGCAAGTCTGATACTTCAAATCTTTTGATATCGTGACAGGCAAGAATCCACCCAGCACAGCTGGCCTCCAGCCTGTCCAGAGAAAGCTGTGAGAACCTTACGAAGTGTATCAAGAAGGTGAAAGATCTGTCTTATGTCCTATTATACGAGTTGATTACCACACACAAAAATGAAACTTCTGGGTACGATCAATTTTCATGGAAAAAAGAGAGCACTATCTTTGTAGGTAGTTGATTATGCTGTGGAAGTTGATGCCCAAAGCAGTCTCTTTCCTCTTGATTGGATTTTTCATTATCGATGGGGAAAGAAGCCTGGAAAAGTTAATGGTAAGATTTCTTTTAATATGGGTGGTCATTTGACAAAACATTTCTCTTACAGGTAATCAAAAGTGCTGTAGAAGTTGGGGCAGATAGTAGTCGATACCCCAGTAATTGGATTTTTCATTCCCGTGAAAAGAAGCCTGGGAAGGCTTTTGTGGATGGTTGGCTCTTGACCTCTGTAACATGACTTAAATGTTAGCAGACACTTGTTCCCAGTACACTCACTCGAACAAGAAATTAGTGTCTGCATTTATCATTTGCCATGGAACTGATGGCAAGGTAGTAACTTACGTTTTTGTTGTGACAGGGAAGAAAATCACCTTTTGCACTGTTGCAGGCAGGGTATGTTGGGAATTACTTCATGTTCATTATTTTTCTTCACACAGAACTTAGCTCTTGTTGCATTGTTATGGAGAAGAAATATAGAAAGTGTGGTTTAATGAGCATTTTCTTTTTGAGTTGTAGACCACAGCCTATGTACGAGAGTTGCAAAAGCTAGATGGAAACGAAGCCGCAAAAGCAGCTGATGGGAAACAGAAAACCAGAAACTTGAAGGCCAAAGGAGGTCAGGGTGAAGAGCAAGATGAAGATGTAGAGGGGAGTAACCCGATTGACTCTGTAAGCAAAGAAGAAGAAATCACTAATATCACTGTTGGAGGCAGGGTAAGTTGGGAATTACACAGTTACACTTCATGTTCAATATCTTTCCCTACACAAAACTTAACTGTTGTAGTAGACTGTTGCATTGTAATGGAGAAGAAATGTAGAAACTGTAGTTTAAATGAGCCCATGCCTTTTGCATTGTAGACGACAGCCTATGTGCCAGAGTTGAAAAAGCTAGATGATAATGAAGCTGCAAAAGCAGTTGATGGGAAACAGAAATCCAGAAACTTGAAGGCCAAAGAAGGTCAGGGTGATGAAGGGCAGGACGAAGATATAGAGGAAAGTAACCCGGTTGACCCTGTAAGTAAAGAAGAAGAAATCGCGATTATGCCAAATAAAAAGAGGGAGTTGAAGCCTAGAGGTCGAGGTAAGAGACCTCCACCAAAAAGAAATACCAAGACAGACGAGGAAGACAATATTAACAATGAAGGTGATGAAGTCGATGAAGGCGAGGATGATAACCGAGACAAAAGTGGAAGAAGGCTTACTGGTAGAAAAGTTAGACCAAAGGTAGCAGCTGAGAAAGTTACCAGTCAGGTTGCTGGGAAGTTGAAGCAGACGGTGAAATAAGCTCAAGTTTCAGGCACAGACGACTAGCTGTAGCAACAACATTCCATATTTTGAAGGCGCCGGATGGCGAGGAGCTCGTCGAGCTTTTGTAAGTATTGACAGGAAATTTTATTTGGACTTCTTAGTAATCCTGTCCAAGAAACCACCTCCTTAGTTCTGGTATTTAAGGCTTCTGTAAATAATTTGGCCGAAGAACGACTCCGTCTCTGAACTAAGGTGTTTATTTTGGTGATCTAAATGGAGCCGATGCTCGGATTAGCAATCCAGCTAGACCCATGAACGTAGCTCCCCCAACGAATAGTTCATACTTTCTTGATCCTATAGGCCTTTTCAGATAATTATTTGAAATATTACCTTAGGGGCTATTTACAAAGAGTCACTTATCAATTATTTTATAAATAGTAGATAATTAATTTTTTCTAATTAATAATTCGGAACTCAAAAGATTCCTCAAGATCTCACCATATCCGATCGGATGTGATTCTCTCTCTCTTAATCTTCAGCGGTCAATCTTCCTAATCGTCAGCTACCAACACGATCGAAACTCTCCTGTAATCAGTAGCAATAACTGTATAAAATATAAAGGGAAAATTATGCTAAAGTCCCTGTCCTTTGGTCATTCAACTATTTTTGCCCCTGCTGTTTAAAAACTACCCTTTTAGTCCCTACTGTACAAAATAACATGTATAATTCAGTCCCTAAAAGTCAACATAATTTTTTTAATTCCCATTATGCCCTTCTTACCAAACCAAACCCAAATTAAACTAAACCCAATTAACCAAACCCAAATAAACCCAGCTACCCGAAACCGAACCCTAACCCCACACAGGGACCGACGCTGTCACCATTCTCTAACTCGGCCGAGGGCCAACCGGCCCACCAGCGTTCAAGTCCGACCACTCCCGAAGCCGAAAAAATCACCGGCGATGGCTGGAAGTCGGGGAAACCATGCCCGACGTTTCCCGATGACGAAGTGGCCAACCCAGCAGCCCAGGAGCTCGCCGAACAGAGGATAGAAGGTTGCCGGGGTAGCCTCATGCCGGCAACGTCGCCGACAGCTGCAGGAGGGAGGCCGACGGAGGTTGCGGGGAGGGGGGGGGGAGCAACACGGGCACGGCTAACGGCTGCACGTGAGGGGCGTGGTAGTGCTCAGCTGGTTCGGCATGGCGCGAGGGAGCTGTGGCTGGTGGTCGCTCCGGCTGGGGAGGTCCGCGGCGGCAGAGATTGGCATCGGCAGCCCAGAAGTCCAAAAAGAGGGCTTTTTGATTCCGGGCAAATTGGCGGGGGAGACCACCACTGTTGGGTTCACCGGGGAGTGCTGAGCCAGGAAATGGGAACCGATCACCACAGCGGGTCGTGGAGCGGTGCTAGCGACAGAGAGAAGCTCCGCGGAGGGGGCCAACACGGGGGAGGTGGACAGCTAAAGCTGGAGGGTCGAATGACCTACCGTTGTGTTCGTCTGGAGGAGAGGACCGTGATGGTGTGCTCCGATCAGGGCGACGCGGCCCATAGCAGCTCCGGCGAGCGACGAAAAGAGGACAGAGGAGAAGTCGGGGGCGACATTCCGGGTCACATCAGAGCTCGGGTTAGGCTTGGAAGAACCGCTCGGCCGGGGGGGTGTCGATCTGGCCTCGGATCATTCCGGCGAGGCCATAGGTGGCAGAGATCGGCGATTTCGGGTAGCTGGGTTTATTTGGGTTTGGTTTAATTGGGTTTAGTTTAATTTTGGTTTGGTTTTGGTTTTGAGTTTGGTTTAAATTTTCAAACGAAGGGCAAAATGGTCATATAAAAATATTAAGTTGATTTTTAGGGACTAAACATCTGTGTTATTTTGTACAGTAGGGACTAAAAGGGTAGTTTTCAAACAGCAGGGGCAAAAATAGTTGAATGACCAAAGGACAGGGACTTTAGCCTAATTTTCCCAAATATAAATGTATGCAAAGTGTGTAAAGGATCATTAAGTAACATAGAAGTCTGTTCATGGTGGCAGATCTTTCTCACTAAAGAAAATCTTAAAATTTTTCTAATCCTTAAATTTATATAAAGGCATGTACTTACCCATGTAACTTTTCGATCTATTGACAAGAGAAAATAAAAGTCCCCTTTTCTATTGTTCTTAAACTGGATTGTCATGGCGTTCTTTTACAAGCAAACTGAACAAAGCAGCCCTTCTAACATGGGTGGTTTAATCCAGTCTTCTTATAACTCACATTACATTAGAGAGATCGTAACGGGCTCGATCTTGAATTAATTAAAAAAAAAAAAGAGGGCTCTACCCTTCTTAAGCTCTGCATGTAAAGAAAGGCTAGCTTTGATGATTTATAGGACGTCTGGATTAAAACGTTCATACTTAGGGCTTCTTTGTTGGACACCAACTGGACAACGCCATGCATCCCTTCTTTTCATCGTTTCGTTTTCCTTTCGATCTTTAATTTTCGATGTGATCTTGTTCGGATTAACGATTATGCATCAAATACAACAACTATGTAATTAAAAGATTCATTAATCACATTCAGACAACAATTACAACTAATATCAGTTTCTCTCACAAAACAAAAGGATGCAGTTCCCTAAATAACTTGTTGCAACCAAGACCATAAGCTTGGGTTGTAAAGACCGTAGGCAACAGAATCCAGGGAAGAAAAAGGTGGGTGACACAGGGTGCAGAGAAAGTGACTATCCATCTCATCCATGTTCTTAAAAAGGCTAAGAAAATAAACTGAAATTATTATTAAAAAAAATCCAAAAGAGTTGTAGGCTGAGCTACAGGCATCGGTTGGGGCAGCAATCACTAACCAAAATCCACCTCCATGGAAACAAAGAGAAAAGAAAGACCAGCATCAAGTTCCTATCCGGACATAGATCAAGATTTGATTTCACGACCAACCCTCCTCGGCTTACTGCCAGAGACGAGCTAGGCAGCAGCTCTTGAAAAAGGTAATCTTGTTATTCTACCATCAGATAGTGCAATCAAGCATGTTCAATCTATTTTTTATTGGAATACCTCAAGGGTCCTCTTGCCCATATTAATCCGCTCTATCGTGAATCGATCACTAACTAACTTCCGTCTCAAATAATGTTGCGATTTAAGGTGAGCAACAAAACCAGCAATGCCGACCATATAACCTGTTCTCGTCCTTCCAAGCATGAATCCTTTGACTCTTCCATTTTTTTGCCATTTCCTGTGCAGTTCCATCCAAGCTTTTTCTTGTCTGAATTTCCGAGGAAGAAGGATAAGTGGCTCACCCGGAACTACTTCAGTAGATCCCACTAAATCATTGACCCTGGCAGCCGCCTGCTCTTTCATCAGCGGTTCACCCGTCACAAGATCAATAAAAGACCTTTCCAAGATTCGTTTTCTCACAAGCGACTCTTGGGGCACTACACCCTGAAATCCCACTAGGTTTTCAAATCTGGTTGGCGGGTTATCTGATATCCCAGTAAGCTCCTCTGCTTTACAGAACTTGGGACTCCCAAGACCTGCATTGACCAAGAACGTGTCCTGCCTCACACGCACAACTTCAGCTTTTATGGCACTACCACCGCGCAAGGAAAAGCTAGAATTAGCCTTTGGAAACAGCCGACTCATATAGATGCTCATCCTGAACTTCTTCTCCTTGCCAACAACGAGACAAATTCTTCTAATATCTTCCTGCCTGGAGCTCACAACGATCTGCAAGCATCGTAGACAAAAATCAAATGCAGAGTCAGAGGACGAGTGGTAATTTACTACCAATGAAACAATTTCAATGGCGAAAACAAAATTAAAGACAGAACACATAACAGCTGAAGTCTCCATAATCCTTCAAACCACTCCAAGTAGAAAAAAACACGCAGCATAAATTGGAAAAAGATAAAAGAAAACCCAGTCTGAAATACCATCTAAAAAACTCATAAGAAGCAAAACAAGTGCACTAAAGGTTTATGGAAGCTAATAATTAGCAACACAAAAAAAAAATCAAATCTTTTTTTTTTAGAAAAAAGATAGCAGCTTGAAAAAGTAGGGGGAATTGCTTAAACTAAAAACACTGGATTAATTAATCATTACCCAATTCAATTTTTTTAAAGCAGAAAATGGATCCTTCTATTGGAATAACAACTCCAAAAGACAAGGACAGAGAGCGAGCCATCATAATCTCAAAGGGCCAATGGAATCCGTAAATTAGCCCTAAAAAAAATGAAAAATTACACTTTAACATGTAATAATAATACGCTCCCAAGGGGTGGAAGGAGAAAATCCAAACATACATAACCCTGAGAGTGTCCGACGCGGCGGAGGAGGATAATTGGTCGGGCCGCTGCTTAGTTAGGGCTTCAGGAGCGTTTTGGGCGGCTAGGACTGTTTAAGCTACGTGTATGTGGCAACTATCCGATTTGATACCTGTATACTCTCGGTTTTCCTATTTTACACCAATATAATATATATTTCCAAATTGCTGAATATTATTTTCAAAACAACATTCAATTTGATAGGAAGACACACCGAATACAATCAACATAAGCATATAATGGTTACACAAAATCAAACTTTTTCGATTTTCACAATCTCTTGTTCATAATGGGGTAATCTTATTTTTTTTAAGACTTTCAAATCATTTTTATTCCACCTTGTATTCTCGTGTTATAAATAAATTATTAAAAATTGCATAAAAAACAATGTCCAGTGCTTAAATCACTATTTTTGTCCTTCCTGTTTCTAAAACGAACTTTTAGTCTCCTACTTTGCTTAAATGTCACTATAAGGTCCCTAGTATCGGAATTGAAATTTTTTTCCAACAATAAGAGACCTGAAATAACTCTTATGCCCTTAAGTTAAAAGTTAACATCAAAAGATAAACAAATGGTCCTTTTATATATTCCACTTCTCCCAAATCTGAGACTATATTACTCCAAAAAAATTTCCAGTTAACCTTGAACTAAATCTATTATTCCTAAAATTGGAGAAATTTAAAGTCAGGATTTCATGGGGTTTGAAAAATCTGGAGTTTGAGTACTTCAAATAGCTAAGTTGAAGAAACTGGCTGCTTGAAGCTCTGTTACGGTTGAAGTTTGAGTTCTTTGGTCGGTGGGTTGTTAGGTGCTTTAAGTTAGGTGGTTAGGTTTCTTGTGGCTTGGGTTTCATTTGGGTGGAGCTTAAAGGTATGTCTTCTTCTTCTTCAGGTTGTGATCGTTTGTCTTCTCATGCAACTTTGATCATTTGTGTTTTCTCAGAAAAAGAAAATCAGGGTGCGGGGTAAATTTAATTTATCCACTTTTTAACTTTTGACTTAAGGGCATAAGAGTCATTTCATGTCCTTTGTTGTTAGAGAAAATTTTTAATTCTGATACCAGCGACCTTAGAATGGTATTTAAGCAAAGCAAGGGAACTAATTTTTTTATAAATAGAAGGGACAAAAATAGTAATTTAAGCAAAGATTAAGGACTTGAGGGCAATATGCCCTTAAAACAGAGTTACTTATGAGATCAATAATAAGGCACATGTGATGCTATTTTGTTTAAATTTTTTTAAGTTATTTGATTGATATTATTCAGATAACAAGGTACATTTTTTTTGACACATATCATGAAACAACTTCAAAATTAACATTAAAAATTATGATCGGAAGTAAGATCAGAATTGATAATATCTTGAGAGGAAGTAAGAACAGAATTGATAATATCTTGAGAAATTTCTAAATGTATATGTGTATGAGGATAAAATACGTTAGAAAAAACTATGTTTGTCTATCAAACTAGTTAGTCAGCTTACTGGTCCACAATTGCAATTGTTGAATTCCAAAACTGTTATATTTGGCATCAAGAGGACATTACATATTTAAGGAAGGTAATATACGGTTATGTTTAGAAAGCCATAAGTGATTTGATCACGAGCATTACACCGGGGTAATGGGAGTGGATTTGGTGAGAACTAGTTATTAGTCCCCATATGGGGATTAAAGGAAGGGAATTAATAAAAAAGGGTGATTTGGTAAAATCTTATTGATTTCTTTGTCTCTCTCTATAATATCTGTAACTACCTATTTTGAATTAATTGATTTATTTCTCTAATTAATTAATCTCTCACCTAATTAGCAATTAATAACGTTCCACCTAATTAGTAATTAATAACCTCTCACCTAATTAGCAATTAAACATTTGTTCCATGTTACCGATTTGTTCTTTTTGTTACGGATTTATTGATTTATTGGTTTATTAATTTAATGGTTTATTGATTTACTGGTTTACTTGTTTATTGGTTTATAGGTTTACTAATATATTGGTTTATCGATTTACTGGTTTATCGATTTACTGGTTTATTGGTTTATTGGTTTATCGATATCAAATATGGGTGTCGGGAGGGAGAAAAATAATTATCAAAATCAGAATTTTTTTATTATCAAATGTGGCCATAATTTTTTAAATTTCAGTAATAAATTCTCTGTAACAAATTAATTGTTTAAATATTAAATTCCTTAAAAGTAGCAATATTTATGATAATGGAGTTGATAATGAGGCTACAATTAAGGGGCATTAACTACACACCTTTTTCAGTTTTGGTAAAAGACTATATTATCCTTGAGCATTTTAAACCCTCAGATCCCAAAAAACTAAAATTAAGTTTGATCCAACGATAAAGACGCTAGTCCCCATATGGGGACACCCCCTGTGAAGTCCCCATAGAATCCAATTGTTGAATTCCAAAACTGTTTATATTTGGCAAGAGGACATTACATATTTAAGGAAGGTAATATACGGTTACTGTTATGTTTAGAAAGCCATAAATGATTTGATCACGAGCATTACACCGGCGTAGCACGAAAATGATTGTCTTTGATTTCGAGGTTTATTATGCAAGTCATTGGATACTAGAAGACATATTGGTATGATGTAAGACGAGAAATCTAGGTAACGTATCGTTCAAACAAATTTAACAATGTCGATTCTTCTTAAGTGAGAACCAAAATTAACAGAAGAGTATGATTTCACAGAGGTAAAAATTGAATCATAAAAGATAGACGAAATTTTACTGAAAATATATAGAACCTCAAGTAAGAGGCCAGATAAACCTTGTCTTGGCAAACATAGCATCGTTCGCTCAAAAAACTTTATTGTGACCAATTAAGCTACAGGAAGTTCCAATTTTTTCGAATCCTCTTCTAATTGGTTCAATTACTTCAATTGAAGAACAATTGGCCGTTCAACTACGAGAAGCGAAGAGAGGGAAACAAGTAATTGAGCAGAATAGACCTATATTGATTCAATTGGTTAACAACTTCTGGGCTCAACAAATTGATTCCTCAAAAGGCCCAATTGGAGCTAGAGAGAGGACAATCGATCTACCACTAGAGGTGCGCGATCTAATGAAGATGCGTCTGCCATGCCAGAGGTGGCGTCTCTTGCACAGATCGAAAGTCGAGGAGCTGCCAGATCAAAGGCGACGTAATACCACACGAGATTCTGCACAATGCGGATGAGATACGCATACGATGCTTTAGATTCTTATCCAATTGTATAGATTATTCTTTATACATTATTTAATTAGCTAATTTGTAGATGTGTATAAGTACTTGCTTGTAGAGTGATGATCAATTAAGGAAATTTTATCCCAATCGAGGTCTCTTCTCTTCCTTCCTTTTATTCGCTTATCGAGCACTCTAACTCTATTTTCTCTTCAAAACTAAAACAGTACATGTTTGAGACGTTTTTCTTCTCTAGACAATCAACTGGCTATTTTCCTGCTGCAGAACTTTGTCATGGCGATTGTAAATATTGATGACTTTCAAAAGTTCATTGTGGAAAATTGATATATATTTTCATATTTTTTTGTGATAATATAATTTTCTTAATGCGATATCGACTCGTGTCATTTTTTTTAATTTGATTTTGTAATTTTTGGATTTTAAAAAAAATCATGTGTCTTCCAATATACACAATTCGGAAAAAATAAATCAGAACCCAATCCACCCCTTTGCTTTGTTTGGACATATGATAAGTGATATTTTACGAATGGTGGGTCTTATGAATAATGCATATGTTTTAACAATTAAAATTTTTATTTATCTCAAAATTTACATGATAATCTTTGGATTTATACAAAGCGCCCAAGCACTAATCCGAAGAGCATTACACGCCGGACCTATTTTCGTGGATGAATTTTAGATTTAACATTAAAGATAGTCCTAATATATTTTGTTCTTCAACATTGACATATTTTGTATGTTAATATTGATATGTTTAAATTTTTTTAAAATTTTTACAAGTAAAAAAATCAAAAATCACAAAATGAAAAATTATATTGACATATTCTATATGTCAACAATGACATGTTCGTCTTGTGTATTTTCAATGTAAGTTTTTATGTTTTTTTAAAAAAATTCATGAATGCTAATATTGACATACAAACCATTTCAATATTGATAAACTTAGAATGTCAATATTTTTTTTTGAGATACTATTCTAATACCTATTCTATTACAACTTGCCAGGGATCAAACCTAAACTTCCCAAATTCCACCCCACCCTTGTGCCGCTGGACCAAAGGTCACTCGACAACTTATAATGTCAATTTGAAAAACAACATACATCTTATTTCGTACTATTTGAAATAATTCTCATTCTTACCCAATACATCCCTAAAATCCCTACCTTATCCGTTGCATATCTTTTTTAGGACTTCAGGACATGTGGGAAATACATAGCAGATGGGCCTAAAATATTCCATTTTAAAAAACTATCAAACTTAAAACACGATAACCAAATTGAAATATTAAAATCCTATACGAAAGTTCATCGAATTTAGTCATCACCCCTCCGAATTTAAAACAACATTACATATCTAAAAAATTCCTAATCGCAAATCCATCGTCGAACTTAACTCCTTCTAATTCAAATCTCCGAATTGGAGAGTTGGGAACCATTATTCTATATTATAGTTAATTTGTAATCTTCATCGCGTGAGATTCATTGTAGGGAAAATTTATAAGTATAAAAATTTAATAATCCAATGTTTCAACTTTTTGGTTTGAATATAAAAATTTTAGGGAAAAGTACAATTTTAGTACCTGTGGTTTTGCGCTTTTTGACATATGATCCTATACTTCAAAAACGACTAAAAAAGTCCTGACGTTAGCTTCGGAGTATCACTTTTAGTCCTCCGAACCTAAATTCGTCCCGAACCTATGGAAATTTTTTTTTTCATCCTTTTTTTTTACATTTTAGTCCCAAATTCCAAATTTTTTTTTTCAATTATATTTATTATATCCTAAATTCGTCCCAAACCTATGGAATTCCGGAAATACCCCTTACCCGCTTCCGAATTTCACCAAATGCTCAACATCAAAGTCGTAGATCTAGGTCTTACGGATCCTCTCGTTTTAGAATCGCTTGATTCGGAGTACGTATGCGAAAGTTATGATATTTCTACCGAAAGTCGACAAACTAAGCCTATCAATCCTAATACCAACCGAAATCACATGAAACTCAAAAACGCAAGGCTCAAATCACAAAACTCACAATACAAAAGTCGTAGACAAATGTGTTGCGAAACCTACCCGAATTGAAATCATCTAAATCGGAGTTCACACGAAAAAGTTACAAATATTCTCCCAAAAGTCGACGAATTCGATACAACGATTCGAACACCGATCGAAACAAAATAACCAAAGGTTGGACCAAGTAGTCAAGACAAATATAAATTTAGCGAGGGTCGTAATAGGAGAAGGAGAGGGCAGTGGTGGAGAGGTGACGTGTTAGGATTGATAGACTTAGTTTGTCGACTTTTGGTAGAAATATCATAACTTTTGCATACGTACTCCGAATCGAGCGATTCTAAAACGAGAGGATCCGTAAGACCTAGATCTACGACTTTGATGTTGAGCATTTGGTAAAATTCGGAAGCGGGTGAGGGGTATTTCTGGAATTCCATAGGTTTGGGACGAATTTAGGATATAATAAATATAATTGAAAAAAATTTGGGATTTGGGACTAAAATGTAAAAAAAAGATGAAAAAGAAATTTTCCATAGGTTCGGGACGAATTTAGGTTCGGAGGACTAAAAGTGATACTCCGAAGCTAACGTCAGGACTTTTTTGGTCGTTTTTGAAGTACAGGATCATATGTCAAAAAGTGCGAAACCACAGGTACTAAAATTGTACTTTTCCCAAAATTTTAACATAATATTAGAGTGAGTTAATCCCATGCTCGTTGTTAATCTTGTACGACCCCATTTTTCGTATTAGTATAATCAAAACTAGTATAATATTTGACATGATGAGTCTCGTTTGAGTAAACGTATTAAAATTCTCATATCACTTAGAATAAGAATAAAGATTAGTTTATAAGTAAAAAAATCTACAAACTTATTGTGTTAATATTTTAAGTTTAATATAAAATTTTTATTATAAAAGTTCCAAGTAGGTATCTTGTATAACAACCTCCATAATTGATCTAATTGAAAAGAAACTAGAATTCAAGTTTTACAAATGGAATAACCAAAAACAACAAAAAAATATTGAAGAATATGTGTGCCGCTTAGGGCTTTGTATTCACGTGAACAACCGGGTTACACACACCCTAAACCTTAGATACACTCGCCTAATAGAGTTTGTATCTAAGTAAGACTTTACATGTACGAGATATCTACTTCCTAATGAACACGATTTTCTACAAATATACTTTGTTTTGAACATATTACGTCTGATGTCTTAAAGATAGTTAAAGTTTTATGAATTGTAAAAATGATGCATATTACATCTAATATTTTGACATTAAACAAACAGTTTTCTTTGTTATCTTTTTATTTTGTTAGTCTGATTTCTACTTTTTAGTAAGGATGGCAAAAAGATCCAGACACTGTGGATCAGACCCTTATCCTGTCCAGTGGGTCTTGGGATCCACGGGTCATGGATAGGGTATGGATTTATGTATGTGGATTTTAATAGGGTCTGGGTCTGGATTGGATCGACTTAAACCCAGACCCAGACCCTACCCATAGACCCATTTGTTAGACTTTACCCATATATCCATTAGTTAGATCCTACTTAGACCCTAGTTAGTTTATTATGAAAATAATTATAATATATTTAAGTTAACTAAAATAATAATAACACCTAATTAGACAAACTTGAATATGACTATTTCGTGAAGAGCAAGAAGAAACTCAAGAGTTCAGTGAGCAAATCTGAATTAGGTCATTACTTAGAAGAGTTTGTTTTACCTAGAGCGGAGAACTTTGACATATTAAGTTTGTGACAAAATAATAGACTCAAGTATCCCACATTGCAAATCATTGCTCGAGATGTGCTATGTATTCCTGTGTCCGATGTTGCCTCGGAGTCTGCTTTTAGCATAGGAGGTAGGGTGGTAAACGCTCATCGTAATCGTTTGCATCCAGAGACTTTGGAAGCTTTAACGTGTTTGCAAAATTGGTTGCGTGAGACCATGAAAAAAGATAACTCGATAATGATATATTTTATCAAGTATGTGATTTAAAATAATGTGATTAAGTTTAATATCTTATTTTACTCTACAGATTCAGTAGAATGCGCAAATAGTATAGAATATGCTTCAGTTATTGATGATGTCGACAGTGAAGTTTCAAGTATATATAATATTAATTTTTTTTATATTTAAATATCAAATTTAAATAACTAATTTAGTAATTAAATTTTATATTCAGATGCAAAATAAATTGAGAATAATTAAATTATTTGAGCAAGAAAGGAGCAAGAAGATAATCACAAAGACTTATTCAAAAGTCACATGAAAAATCAGCAAGAAATTATTTTATTTTCAAACTTTATATTTAATACTTATAAATTTATTGAAAACTTGTGAACCATATTTATTTAGTTGGTTGAAATGCTACTATTTTATTTAAATTTAGTTTGATATTTTTTTATAATATAAACTTTATTTTTTCTTACTTTTTATATAGATCATATTAAAATTTTAAAAAAATATGGTATAAAGTAGCGGGTCTATAGATAGGGCATGGATCTTTGATTAGACCCTAAGGTCTGGGTCCGAGTCTTTCTAAAAGATATCCATAGGGTCGTGGGTAGGGTATGGATCCAACTAAAAAAATTAGGGTATGGATTGGATACTATCAATACCCTATCCTACCCTACCCATTGCCATCCCTACAGTTTTTAGTTTGTGGACAAGGTTTCATTCGGAAGCACAGGGAAGAATACATGTTTCAAAGGCTCACGTACACCAACAGGCAACCAACAGAAACCTTGTTCCAACACCAGAAAGTGATATCCAAACAATTTCAACAATGTCGATTCTTTTGCAACACTTATAATTATATCATAAAATATGTCGAGTACACCAATACATATTATTAAAAAAAAAAACCAAATCACAAGTTTTAGAAAATAATGCAAATAGTTTAATAATGTATTAGTCAACCCGCCACAGTGCGATCATACCAGGATAAAACATGCCAAGTTTAGCAACTTCTAAGACGGAGGACCAAATGCACGGTTGCCTCCTCACTGATGCTATAATGCGCAAGATGAGAATCTGATGGCATGGTGCGATTCCCTCCACGTCGCAGATTTTGGCCTTAAGGTCGCCGATGGTAAAATCAGAAAAACTTCCGACCCGCACTGTTATGATCTTTCCTGTGGGGGTCATCACAAATATCTTCTTTTCAACACCGAGACGGCTAAGGTGCAAGGTTGACTCCTTCTGGATGTTGTAATCAGCAAGAGTGCGGCCATCTTCCAGCCGCTTCTCCGCAAATACAAGCATCTGCTGCTCCGGTGGAATTCCTGATGTGATCTGGGCAGGAGAAACACAATTATACGGATCTATTGTTGCTTCGGATGGAGTAGACTTCCTCGCTCTTGCACGCGTCATTGGTCCAATTGGCACTTGCACTTGATGTGAGTCTTGTTACTTGGATGTAGGCATGCTCGCATCAATTCCCACCTTGTCTTGGATTTTAGCCTTGATGCTGTAGATGGTATTTGAATTCTCCACCTCCAATGTTAACATATTTCCTGTGACGGCCTTCACGAATATCAACATTCCACCACGGAGACACAACACCAGATGGAGGATGGACTCGCTCTTAATGTTATAACCATCAAGCGTGCGTCCATCCTCGAGCTGCTCCCCTGAGAAGAATAGATTTTGCAGGTCTGGTGCGATGCCCATCTTGTACTGAATCTTGGATTTGACGTTATAAATTGTGTCACAGCTTTCCACCTCAAGGGTGATGGTCTTGTCACCTACAATTTGAACAAAGATCTGCATCTACTACAACGTATTAGCTTGAAGTTAACAATAAAATCTACACTTAAGAAGCTGGATTGAATTTACAGTAAATGAAAAACCATTCAGCCACCAACCTTAAGAAATAAGAATCTATCAATGATTGCGGAAACAATGCCAAAGGATCCAATTATAAAGATTCCAGGAGGAAGAAATAAAACAAGCACGAAATAATATGATTTGCCAGAGGTAAAATTTTACTTAAAACAAACCGACCAATTTCATTGAATAGAACTAAAGACTGTACCTCAGACAAAATTGGCAAACTGAACATACCACTATTTTTGGTGCAATTTCTGGATCTCTTTGCAATCACCGCAACATGATTATCACCAAAAACTAATCATGATGATTCGAGCTGCACCTAGTCGCGTTTTGTACTATTTTTGTTCCCCTTGTTCCCCTTTATGGATAATAAACTTTTATTCAAAACAATATCAATAACCGAACCAAAATATCAAAATCCCGAACCAGAAGTTCATTGATTATTAATCACACAAAAAACAAAACAACATTACACATCATGAAGTTGAAGTTCCAAATTGAAAATACATGGTATTCTGATGAGCGTGAATTCGGTTAGGTTTTTTAGCATGTCTTGATAGGGGATTGGATGCGCTTTTGTGATATTCATCGCGTTTGTTGAAGTCTTTACCCGTTAGTTATAATAGAACTGTGAAACAGCTATCTGTCGAGTTTTTATGTCCTTATGCAATGTAACGCCCCATGATTTGACGGACTAGCTCCACTGTACCAATACAGATCTTTTTATTGTGCTTTGTCCTCACTCGCACGCACCCTAGAAAAACTTCACAAGAGGTCACCCATCCTGATCCTACTTTCGGCCAAACGCGTTTAACCTTGACCTTGAAATGCAATCAGTCTCAGCTGGCAAAATGTGAGATGAAGGCTCATTGACCTGCCCAATTTAAAGCAATGGTAGTAGGCAAAGTACGCGGAGAAATAAGAGTCGGAAGCAGTACGTCCCTATGTCCAGGATCACAGCTTTCCATCAGCAGAAAGTGAGTCTGAGATCCCGATGCTGGCAAACCGTGGATAACCCCCACGGCTGGGACCTCATTGGAGGTAAAATCTCTTGACGCCAGCTGGTATTGCAAAAAAGTCTGCAAAAACTGAACAACGGCGGGCCAAAGGCTCGCGGGGTCAGAAGTCGCCGATGGTGAAGATCCGTACGCTAGCTGTGAAGGATGCGCTGGGAGAGGGTCCAATATGTTGGGCCGGGCCGAGCCAAGGCCCGTAAGGCCTGTAAGGCCCAATGGGCCGAGTGGGCCCACCAAAGGGTCGGGGACCGTTGGTGAGTTGGCCGAGTCCCGGGGGCTGACTGGGGGTGCTGAATCCGGGAGGGGGCACGGTGGGTCAATAGGAAGCACGACAGGCCTGGGAGGAAGCTCGTCGCGGCAGAGGCACCCGCACAGGGGAGGGCCAAGCTCTGTTGTAAGCCGGAGGTCAGGGGGAGGGGCGTCAGCATCGGGGAGGAGCAAGGGGTCTCCAGGGACCAGAAGGGCAGGCCGGTACGGCCAAGAGGACCGTGGCCGACAGTAGAGATCTCGGCCACGGAGAGGCCAACGCGGGGAGGGTAGCCGATGATGTTAGGGGCTAGGTGGAAGGTACCATTGGGTTTGGCCAAGTCCGGGCGACGTCTCATGGCGATGGAGGACCGCCGATTTGACTGTTGACAGTGGCTGATGCCCAAATCGAAAAAAACCCTAGAAATTAGGGGTTTTTGATTCCGGCCAAGCCAAGCTATGCGATTGGCTGGGTTAGGACCAGGGGAGAGAGGTGAGTAAGATGGTGGTGGAGCTGAGTTGCGACAAGGCCGCACGCGGCGGGGCGAGCTCCGTCTTCTTTGCTGATTCTGGTTAATGCAGGGGGGACGATCGGGAGAACTCCAAGCGGTGAGGCAAACACCGATCGAATTGTCTGGAGGAGGAGAAGCTCTTGAGCTAAAAGCGCGATGCCGAATAGGTCGGAATTGGTGCGGCGGAGGGGAAGGTCCTCAGAGCCACTGTACATGTGTTCGGGAGGAGGGGCTACACCGATCGGGGCACGGGGAGGGGCGAGAGGGTACCGAAAGAACCGCCCAGCCCATGGGAGCATCGATCTATGCTCTGATCATGGCGGCGTAGCCATCCGTGGCGGAGATCGGAGATTGAAGAGGTTTGGCAGTGAGAGAGTAAAACGGTCGAGTTTTGCAGACGGTGGAGGATGGAGGGGCGTGCGACCACTCAAAAGAACCGTCTCGTCAAGGCAGATGTTTTGGTGGAGCTGGATCGGCCCGGCGCGGCTGCACGCGGCGGCCACCGGCAAAAAGGTGGCCGGAGGGGAGAAAGCTCCAAAAAATCGTCCAAAATTTTTTTTTCTGAAAAAAATCCGGAGGAGTTTTGTTTTTATTATCATTAGTGTTACTTAGATATTGTTGTTTGGGTTTACGATTGACAATCCCAGATTTGAATAACAATACTAGGATTCAAAGTTTTAAAACCACTAGTCACATTTAATTAATTTGTTTAGCTTAATTTTAGAAATTCATAATCTCGTACTTATCACAATTGATTGTTTTGTCTCTGTGATACAACTCGATTTATCACTATATTAACTGTGCGACCGTATTCTCTTAAATGTGTTTTTAACCCAAAATTTATTGCATCATATTCCATCATACCAAAGTTAAAAAGAGTGGACTCACATGGAAATGCAGAGAGTGACCAACCTCCTTAGAGAGCTTGGGTCGTTGACTTGTATTCTCTTCCTCCAAAGCGAAAAATTTCCGATCCATGTTCTCCTCAAGGGCTTGGAGCCGTTCCTCCATTGTCTTCAAATGAGCCATAATCGGAACAGTAAGAAGATTCGGAAACTCTGGTATCACCTGTAATGGCTAGAGCTAGGAGCAGAAACGAGATCGATGGAAGAAACGAATAAAAAAACAATTTTATATTTATAAAGGAAGAACAGGGAGGCTAGAGAGAGACCGAGTGAAGACGAGGATGAGTTTAAGGAAGAGAGAGATGACCTTTTCCCACTTTTGTTTTCTAACTTTCTATTAAGAAAAGGGCGGGTGGATCCGTTGACGTTAATTTATAAAGGGAATAATGGTCTTTGTGTTGGTTTCGTTACGTGTCTTCCTTCTGAAAATATAAAAAAGAAAAGTTCTCCATCCCATCTCCTCCGGTTCCCCGCCCTTTGGGTAATGAAATGGTTCAACTTTAACCTGCCCTGAAAAGCTCAAAGGGCGGGGAATATTTATTTAGTATTTTTCCTTTCAATCTAATCCTCTGACATGTCGTTCAAATATGTAAATTTATTTTTTATAAATTGAGCCTAATATTTTTAATTCGTTAAGAGATTATTATTTCATTTTGTATGAAAAAATTTGTATCAATAATATGTATACGAGTATAAATTTTATTTATTTATTTATTTCACAATTTAGGTTAGATCAAGTTGTCATTATGGTATGACAATTATTTAAGGAAAAAAAATTAATCAAATTGGATGTAGAGATATTTTTTCTCAAAATGATAAAGCATTCAAATATTTGACATGTACAGTAAAATTCCTTTAGAGAGGTTGTCGGATAATAAATGATTAATTTTTTCCTTTGGAAAATATTAGAATTAAGATTTTGGATGATAAAAATAAAAATAATAAAAAAATTTTTGTTTACTTTAAATTAGGTAAATTTATCATTTAAATGCTATATTTTTGATCTATTTTCTTACAAGATAGCTTAGAAAAGTACATAATTTGTTCAAGGCCCAAGTGAAGCAACACGCAACATGGAGTTCTTCTTTGCGTAAAAAAAAGTTACGTTAGAATGTGTCGATTCCCAATATAGAAAATACAGAATATCAATGCAAAAAGTTGAATACTGGTTCAAACTTCAAAGTCATTAAAGCAGTAATGAGTTAATGGAAATTCAGTTCAAAAGCTACATCATTGAACCTTCTTGCGTCACTTGAGGATTACAAAAATGACAAGTTTCTACGACGCTGTTACATCCTAAAGAAACGACTTCGATATTGAAGGTGCAAGGTTGCATGCGCATATATTTTATAGGCGTCAAGAGTGCGATCATTCTGTAGCTCTTTCCCAGCAAAGATGAGCCGCAGATAATGCGGGATCCTCTCCATGTTGAATTCTGGCCTTAACGTTGTCAATATTGAAGGTGCAAGGTTGACTTCTTCTGAATGTTGTAATCGGCAAGAGTGCAGCCACCCTCCAGCTGCTTCTTGGGAAAGATAAGCCTCTGCTCGTTGTTGAAAATATAAACTTGATTTGTCTAGAAATATCTAGGCAATTCAAGTGAGTTGCAATGTTTGATTAATCTAGATTGGTCTATAGTTATTTAGATTAGTCTATAATTATCCAGAATATTACATAGAAGAATAAAAGTCTAAGGCGGCGGTGGAAAATTCTAAGGCGGTGGACAATATTAAGGCGGTGGATATTGCTATAAATTATAGGTAGGCTTAAGCCGGAACTTGTAACCAAGAGAAGAATAAAGAGAGGGTGAGGTGATAGAAAAAGGCAAAGTTGCCGTGAGTGTGTGTCCTTGTAATTAATTATAATAAAAAAATACAGTTTTCTTCAAGTTGATTTCCGGAGCTAATAAAATTCCTAGCCATTAATTTAGATCCATTTCAAACAATGTGGTATCAGAGCCAAGATGATGTCTAGCGACATGTTCCCCTTTCAAGTTCCGAGGCTCACCAAAGAGAACTACAAGAATTGGTCCATCCAAATGAAGGCGTTGCTCTGCTCGCAAGACGCATGGGAGATTGTCGAGAAAGGTTACGTTGAACCGGAGAATGAAGAGGCACTTTCGCAAAACCAGAAGGAACTACTACTTGGTTCGAGAAAGAAAGATAAGAAAGCTCTCTACCTCATCTATCAAGGTATGGATGAGTCGTCTTTTGAGAAAATATCGAGGGCGGCTACTGCAAAGGAAGTGTGGGAGATCCTGCAAAATTCGTTCAAAGGAATCGACAAAGTGAAGAAGGTTCGACTACAAACTCTAAAAGGTGAGTTTGAATCTCTCATGATGAAAGAGTCTGAATCAATATCCGAATACTTTTCACAAGTCCTAGTAGTTGTTACTCAACTACGAAGAAATGGTGATGTCTTGGATGATAGTCGTGTGATCGAGAAGATACTACGTTCACTTGTGCCAAGGTTCGACTATATTGTTGTCGCAATTGAAGAGTCAAACGACCTTGAATCAATGACCGTGGATGAGCTCATGGGTTCCTTACAAGTCCATGGAGAAAGAATAAGGAAAAGGAAGTAAGAGGGATGAGTAGAAGAACTCCTACAAGCTAAGCTCACTCTAAAGGATAGAGGAGATAGCTCTAGTAGTAATACTAGAGGAAGAGGACGTGGCTATTACAAAAGAAAAGAAAGAAGACGAAGCAAGTTTGATGATGATGATTAAAGATATCAAAGGTCGAGCTCTATAAGAGGACGTGGTAGAGGAAATTATTCCTGGCACAATAATAGGCCAAGGCATGACAAATCTCAAACTGAATGCTATAATTGTCATAAGCTTGATCATTATGCTTCGGAGTGTCGATTTTCTTCAAATAATATGAACGAGAAAGTCAATTATATTTGTCAAGAAAATCAAGAAGACCAGACCTTATTGGTAGCTCACAAAGAAGGTGACTATGATGAAAACTCTACATGGGTGCTTGATACGGGAGCAAGTAATCACATGTGCGGCATGAAGGAGAAATTCGTGGAGCTTGATGAATCAATTTCTGGCAACATGACATTCGGGAATGGTGCAAAAACTACGGTAAGTGGTCTTGGCAAAATCTTGATTCAATTAAAAAATAGAAATCATCAGTTTATTTCCAATGTTTATTATGTTCCTAATGTTAAAATGAACATACTAAGTATGGGACAACTTTTAGAAAAAGGCTATAAGATGAGTATGGAGGACTCTAGCCTATTCATAAAAGATAGAAGCAGGAGATTAATTGCCAAAGTACCGATGATGAAAAATAAGATGTTCTATCTGAACATTCAAAATGATGTCGCAAGATGTTTGACAGCTTGTATGAAGGATTCGTCATGGCTTTGGCATTTGAGATATGGACATCTTAATTTTGGAGGATTAAAATTATTATCTCAGAAAAGGATGGTTTTAGGATTGCCAAGAATTGACCACCCAGATCAGCTTTATGAAGGATATTTACTTGGAAAATACTTTAGAAAAAGTTTTCCTAAGGAAATATTAACGAGAGCCACTACAGTTAGTTCACACATATGTTTGTGGACCTCTGCAGTCAAGTTCGTGTGGGGGAAATAACTACTTCCTCATATTTCTTGATGATTTTAGTCGAAAAATTTGGGTTTATTTCTTGAAACAAAAATCGGAGGTTTTCTCTAATTTCAAGAAATTTAAAACCCTTGTGAAGAAAGAAAGTGGCTTTGAAATTATGACCATGAGATCAGACAGAGGAGGTGAATTTACTTCAAAGGAGTTCAAGACCTACTGTAAAGATAATTGAATTCATTGTCCTTTTATAGTTCCATATACGTCGCAACAAAATGGAGTCACTAAAAGAAGAAATAGAACAATTCTCAACATGGCTCGAAGCATGTTGAAGACCAAGAGAGTACCTAAGAAATTTTGGGCAGAAGTAGTTGATTGTGCAGTTTATTTGATAAACAGATGCCCGACAAAAAGTATGCGGAACATGACTCCTCAAGAAGCATGGAGTGGAGTGAAACCAAGCATCTCACATTTGTGAGTATTTGGGAGTATTGCATATGCTCATGTGCCGAGTGAAAAGAGATCAAAGCTTGATGATAGGAGTGTCAAATACTTATTCATCGGTTATGACTCTCGATCCAAGGGCTACAAGTTAGATGATCCAATCAATCGGAAGATCTTCATAAGTAGAGATGTGGAGTTCGATGAAGAAGGCATATGGGATTTTGGGATTAAAGAAAAAGATTATAATTTTCTCCCTATTTTAGAAGAAGAAGAATCACCAAAACCAGTTGCTCCAGCTATTTCACCACCTCCATCACCTCTAGCATAACATCATGGTCCATCATCATCAGATGAAAGTTCGAGCGAAAGGCTCCTGCAGACAAGGAGTTTAGCTGACATTTATATTGATATCATATCACTCTTTTGTCTCTTTGCAGATAGTGATCCAATAGCCTTTGAAGAAGCCGTAAAAAGTGAAAAATGGAGAAAGGCAATGAATGAAGAGATTGAGACTATAAAAAAGAATAACACATGGGAGCTTGCATCACTTCCGAAAGGGCAAAAAGAAATAGGAGTAAAGTGGGTGTATAAAGTCAAGAAAAATGCCAACAGAGAAGTTGAAAGATACAAAGCAAGATTGGTGGTTAAAGGGTATAACCAAAGAGCATGCATTGACTATGATGAGGTATTTGCTCCTGTTGCTCGTCTTGAAACTATTAGATTAATTATTTCTCTAGCTACTCAAAATAAATGAAAAGTCCTTCAAATGGATGTGAAATCTGCATTTCTAAATGGGCACCTCAAAGAGACGATTTATGTTGAGCAACCACCAGGGTATGAAATTAAAGGACATGGGGATAAAGTCCTAAAGTTGAAAAATGCCTTGTATGGCCTAAAACAAGCACCAAGAGCATAGTACAGCAGAATTGATAAGTACTTTCAAGAAAATAATTTCAGCAAGTGCCCACACAAACATGCTCTCTACATGAAGGTGAATGAAAAAGGAGATATGCTACTTGTATACCTGTACGTGGACGATCTGATTTTTACCAGCAATAATCCAACAATGTTCGAAGAATTCAAGAATGCGATGACGAGAGAATTTGAGATGACGGATATCTGACTTATGTCTTACTATCTGCGGCTTGAAGTAAAATAAATGAAAAATAGGATATTCATATCTCAAGAAGGATATGCAAGAGAAATCCTAAAGAGATTTAATCCAACTCTTTACAAAAGTCTTGTTAGAAGCTTAAGGTACTTAACATGCACGAGGCCAGATATTCTCTATGCAATGGGACTAGTTAGTCGGTATATCGAAATATCGACAACTACTCATCTAAAGGTTGCCAAGAGAATTTTGTGCTATATAAAAGGTATGCCTGATTTTAGCCTATTTTACTCATCATTAGAAAAGTATAAGCTCGTTGGATATAGCGATAGCGATTGGGCCAGAGACTTGGATGAAAGAAAAAGTACTATGGGATTTGTTTTCTTTCTCGGAGATACAGGCTTTACATGGAGTTCCAAGAAACAACCGATCGTGACACTCTCTACCTGCGAAGCTGAGTACATTGCAGCAGCATCGTGCATTTGTCATGCGATATGGTTACGGAATTTAATGAAGGAGCTAAAAATAGAGCAAGAAGGACTGATTACGATATACGTGGATAACAAGTTAGCAATTGCTCTAGCAAAGAATCCGATGTTCCACAATTGCAGCAAACATATTGACACACGATATCATTTTATCAAAGGGTGCATATCGGAGAATAAAGTACAGCTAAGGTGCGCAAAGTCTCAAGATCAAGTTGTGGATATCTTCACGAAGCCACTAAAGCATGAAGTCTTCATCAGTTTGCGAGAACGTCTCGGAGTTATCAGCAAATCAAGTTTAAGGGAGGATGTTGAAAATATAAACTTGATTTGTCTAGAAATATCTAGGCAATTCAAGTGAGTTGCAATGTTTGACTAATCAAGATTATTCTATAGTTATCTAGATTAGTATATAATTATCCAGAATATTACATGGAAGAATAAAAGTCTAAGGCGGCGGAAGAAAATTCTAAGACGGTGGACAATATTAAGGCGGTGGACATTGCTATAAATAATAGGTAGGCTTAAGCTGGAACTTGTAACCAAGAGAAGAATAAAGAGGGGAGTGGATACCATGGGACTTTCACCTTGTCCCTATTTAGGGACAAGGTTAATTTAGACAAATCACTAATTTACTAATTAGGTTGATTCTCTCTCCATTAAATGTATGTAACCAACTACCTAATTAGTCATCTAATTTGACGGTTCTCTTTAATTATCTTCTTTCTCTCTCCATTAAATACATATTTTAACGCAAAATCCTAATAGTACTGGTTTAGATTGCTCGTTCACTATTTTGAATTGATAGTTTATTGGTTTGAATTGTAGGTTCACTGATTTGAATTACTGGTTTACTGGTTTGATTTATTGGTTCACTAGTTCGAATTGCTGATTCACTGGTTTAATTATCTTCTTTCTCTCTCACTGGTTTGGATTGCCAGTTCATTGGTTTATTTTATTGGTTCATTGGTTTATTTTATTGGTTCATTGGTTTATTTTACTGGTTCACTGGTTCATTTTGCTGCTTCACTGGTTTGTTTTACTGATTCAAAGTCCCAGGCGAGAGAAGAAAGTGGACGATTGTTTTTGGAAACATGAGTTTAGGAGGAGAGAGAAGAAGAATTAATTGATAATTCGGTTAAAAAAAGGGAAGTATTAACTACTGAGTTTATTTTATTTTTTGGAAACTTGGGTTTAGGAGGAGAGAGAAAGGAAATTAAATGCTCATTCGCCTAAAAAGTAGGAATAATTAACTACTGAGAATCAATTAGTTTTGGCAAAAGTCATAAATATCCCTAAACATTAATAGTCATTAGATGAGCATCTTTTAGAATATATTCTAATCTAATGGTTGAGATTGTTGTCCCTATTTAGAGACAAGCTCTATGTAGTCCCCAGGTTATCCAAATTCAATAAAGAGAGGGTGAGGTGATAGAAAAAGGCTAAGTTGCCGTGAGTGTATGTCCTTGTAATTAATTAAGCTTGTTCAAATAAAAAAATAAGTTTTCTTCAAGTTGATTTCCGGAGCTAATAAAATTCCTAGCAATTAATTTAGATCCATTTCCAACACTCGCCCAGCGGAATTCTTTCATCGTCATTGATTTTAGCCTTCACGTTGTCGATGGTATCAGAACTCGTTACCTCCAATAATCTGGTGTTTCCTGTCAGAGTCCTCACGAATATCTGCATCTATCCATCCATTGTTGACGATACATGACCACAACATCCAAATATAGAGATACCATGATGAAAAGGACAAACAAGAACGAAGAGAACTAACAAAATTAATGGAAGAGTATCAATGGACTGAACTTTGACATGGCGATTGTATGATGATTCAAGTTGTACTTTTCACTTATCTTTTAGCAATAATTTATACTCTTTTCATTCCCCTTTATGGACAAGAAACTTCAATTAAAAAAAAATCAAACTTAAGGATGATCGTAAACCAGACGAAAATATCAAAATCCCAAACTCATCAGATTTCAACGTATCAGAAAAACAATATAAATGTCAAAGTTTGGAATCCCAAACTCATTGTATTTTATCCTTCCGTATAAACCAAATCAAACGTCTCAAAGTTCCATATTAGACTGTAAGGACAGAGCTAGGAGAAGAAGCGAGAGAAATGTCAATCGCAGGAAAAGAGTAACCTGGAAATGCTCAGAGTTTGATCGTTGTCTTAGCACCGCCTGAGGCTCATAACAGGCTGCACGCGAACCACCTTGTCCACCTCTCTATACATTTCTCGTCAAATCCAAAGGCGTCTGATGTTGCCTCGGCACCGCCCTGGGAACGTATAAGGATTTGCGTGTCCCCATGCCTACACGCAAACTATTACGTCTACGTCTCCATATTGCTCGGAATGCCCGAAGGCGTAAGTAGCGGCAGCGATCTCCTTGCCTCTTCTGGAGCTTGCCTTGAGCTACCCCATTTGTCTTGATTGCTTCTAGAAGTTCTTTGTGGAAAAGTGTCATCTGAGTCTCTACACTCGTCAATCTGTGAGAGCAATCATCACACTTTAACATCACGTCTTTAAGGAGCTGATCAGATGGCATAGATAGCATCGACGACCTGCTATCCTCTTCTGTAGCATTGCCTTGAGCTACCCCATTAGTCTTGATTGCTTCCAAAATTTCATTTTGGAGAAGTGTCATCTGAGTTTCTATGCTTGTCAGTCTGTCAAAACAGTCCTCAATCTTTGTCATCATATCTGTTCGGATCAGATCAGCCTCCTCATTTGTCGACAACTCCGATGCCATTGATAGAACCGGTGGTCTCCTATCCTCTTCTGAGGCATTACCTTCAGCTAAACCATTAGTCTTGACTGCTTCCAGAACTTCTTTGTGGAAAAGTGACATTTGAGTCTCCACCCTCGTCAATCTGTGAGAAGAGCGACCAATCTTTGTCAATGTATCTTTGCGGAGCTGATCAACCTTCTTAAGGAGCTCATCGGGTCGGGATTGTAGAATTTTATTCTCATTCTCAAGAGAGAGAATTTTCCGTGCTACACTTTGCTCAAGGGCTTGGTGTTGCTCCTCCATATTCTTCAAACGAGGGTCAATCCAAAGGTTCATGAATTCTGATACAACCTGTAATGGACATATCTAGGAGAAAAAAATATATTAGAAACCAGTGAAATTGGAAACTGGTGAAAGAGCTTACAAAAAGAGTGACTAACCTCTTGTACTCGTTCGTGGACGTGCACAAAGTTTGATCGTTGCATTGAATCCTCCCTAGGCTCGTAAAGGGAACTGCATATCCCTTTCCCTACACACGAACCGCTATATCCACCATGTGCACCCCTCTCAACATTCCTCATATTCCCTTCTGGTTTATTGCCTTGTGCTTTCCCATTAGTCTTGATTGCTTGCAGAAGTTCTTTGTGCAAATGTGTCATTTGAGTCTCTACCATCGTCAATCTATGAGAACAGTCATCAATCTTTGTCATAGTGTCTTTGCGGAGCTCCTGAAACTGGCTTTTTCGACTTTCACTCTCGTCCATGAGAGTGAGAAATTGATGTGCTACACTTTGCTCAAGGGCTTGGAGCTGTTCCTCCATGTTCTTCAGATGAGTCATGAGCGGCCTAGTACAAAAGTTCGAAAGCTCTATATTAATTGCTCAAGGCTTTAGAGAGCAGAAGGTAGAAAACCCTAATGCGTTGATCGAGTTAAGCTTCAGAGGAGTCCGAATATTTTTTTATGACGGCTTTAACAAGGGTAGGAGCTTTTCCTACATGTTCCTCCTAACGAGCCATAACCGGAACAGTACGAAATAAGAGAAGCTCTAATACCACATGCAAAGGCCAGAGTTAGGAGAAGAAACGGAAAAAAAATGATGGAAACGGACAAGGTAAACCCTAATGCTTCTCGTTGCTTCAAAAAGTGCGATATTACAGAAAGAGAGAGATAAAAAAAGATTTCTTTACCTTACGAACGAGACTAAGAGAGACGAGCTGGTGAGTGTTGTGTTTTCTGATATTGGACGGAGAAAATTGGTGGGGATTCGTATAGTTTATTTTTTTTAAAGGGAAATGCGCTTGTGTTTCGTCGCTCACTTTTCAAAAATAATAGATACAACAAAAAGACCTTTCGTTCTCCCTTCTCCCCATCTCTAAAACCCTAATGGTTGGAAAATTTGGGATAACTACCAAATTTTTGTCCTCGGAGCAATTTAATATTCTACTACATAACTTAATATTTGCTGGTTTTTTTTTATAAATATTTACTGGTTAGGTGAGTGACAGATCTCTTCCCCATCCCTCAAATGTCACAAATTTTTTTCATGCCACAAGCAGAAATGCAGTTGCCACATATTCAAACAATTTTAATAAGGAAAAAAATTCACTTTAATACCTTGTGATTTGGTTCTTTCCAATCTAAGTTCCTCTAGTTTAAAAAAGTTAATTCGAGTCAAACACTGTCTAATTTTACCACTTGGGTCACTCTGATTAGTTCGATTTATTTTTGTTAAAACATATCATTTTAAGAGTCTGATGTGACAAATTTTGACGTGGATTGGTAAATTTGTCTATGGTACTTATATTTTTTATTAGGGCAAATTACCCTTAGGTCCCTGGTCTTTACCAAAATCTCCTATTAGGTCCTTTCTTTGTCATAAATGGTTAATTAGTCCCTGTTTTATTCAAAAATGTTCGTCTCGGGTCCTACCGACCAAATTGAACTTTTTTTTTATTTTTTTGTCATGTAAAATGACTATTTTACCCTTCACAAAATGACAAATTTTATCTTCTTTTTGTCATTTTGTGAAGGATAAAATAGTCATTTTACATGACAAAAAAATAATAAAAAAGTCTGATTTGGTCGGTGGGGACCCCGGGCCAATATTTTTAAATAAAACAGGGATTTAATACTCATTTATGACAAAGGAGGGACCCAATATGAGAATAATGCAAAGATTAGGGACCTGAGGGTAATTTGCCCTTATTATTATTATTATACAAATATTCATTTATAATAATCCTCCTATTCCCATAATGGTCCACCGCAACATTCCAAAACCTCCCAACCCCGCTCATTTTTTCTATGACTGCGCCTTATCCATTTCTTCCTTTTTCTGCCACCTCCTCAACTTGTAAATATGATAAGGAGGAAGCCCTCCGAAATTGAACTCTAACCCGAAGGTAGGGTCAAACTCGAATAAGCCCGCGACCTCCTATCATGAATCAATCTTGAGATTGCAAGAATGGGGAAGAAAGGAAGTTGTAGAGAGAGAGAAAGAAAGAGAGAGAAAGGATAGGTGTTTTATTAGAAATCTTGTAAATGGACTGAATGAATGATTACAGAGAAGTTATGGTACTTATATGTAATTTTACAATCTAATCTAGCATGTTCTACATGTATAACCACTGATAACTACTTTTTCTCTTTCCCGCTTGCTGACTCGCTTCCTCTTCTTGATGTCGTCTCGTACGCTACCACGTGTCTACTCCTTAAGCTGATCTAATTTCCAGCAAACGACTGGTCGTCTCCAACATGCCCACCAGCTGCTCGACATAATGTTCTTGACAAACTCTATTCCTTCAAACCACACTTGTCCCCAAGTGTTAAAAAGTTTGATTCAAAACACAAACTCGAGAAAATTGACCACAGATTGCGTCAAAATCTTCCCAAGTGGCCTCTCCTTCTCCTAAGTTGGCCCACTTGATTAAAATTGTACTAAAGATGCATTATTGCGCTTTATAATCCTTCGTTCTATCACCGACTCTGATTCGAGCTTCAGTTAACCTTCAGCATCAGCAAGTAATGGTGTGCTTATATCAACTCTTCCCTGTCCAACCTTCTTCTTCAGCAGAGAGACGTGAAAAACAAGGTGGATTGAGCACTCCGGAGGTAACTGAAGTATATAAGCTATTGAACCAATCCTCTCCAAGATTTGATACCGTCCAAAGTACTTGTCAGACAACTTTATAGGGAAGTCCCCCGATTGACTCTGTAAGCAAAGAATAAGAAATAACTAATATCACTGTTGGAGGCAGGGTACGTTGGGAATTGCACTTCATGTTCAATATCTTTCCCTACACAAAACTTAACTGTTGTAGTAGATTATTGCATTATGACGGAGAAGAAATATAGAAACTGTAGTTTAATTAGCCTCTGCCTTTTGCATTGTAGACGATAGCCTATGTGTTAGAGTTGCAAAAGCTAGATAGTAATGAAGCTGCAAAAGCGGTTGATGGGAAACAAAAATTCAGAAACTTGAAGGCCAAAGAAGGTTAGGGTGATGAAGGGCAGGACGAAGATATAGAGGAAACTATTCCGGTTGACTCTGTAAGTAAAGAAGAAGAAATCTCTAATATGCCAAGTAAAAAGAGGGAGTTGAATCCTAGAAGTCGAGGTAAGAGACCTCCACCAAAAAGAAAGACCGAAATAGACGAGGAAGACAATATTAACAATGACGGTGATGAAGTCGATGAAGGCGAGGATGATAACCGAGAAAAAAGTGGAAGAAGGCTTACTGGTAGAAAAGATTGACCAAAGGTAGCAGCTGAGAAAGTAATTAGTCAGGTTGCTGTTGAGTTGTGACAAGGAAATCACTGAGGCTAGTGACCGCTACCAGGCTAGCGACCACTAGGGCAAGAATAGAGAGTTTTTGGTTCTCGGCCCCAACGATCACTAGAAAGCCAGAGTCCGCTGGGTACGGCTGCGACAAATTTTCCTAATCAGCTCGGGACTCATTTTGGACCCCTCATTCGACCTTGATAGGATTTTCTTGTACCCAAAGTATTGTCTATTATATAAAGACATATTATTAAGGTTGTATTAAGGCTTTGTGATTTAGTTTCCATTAATCAAAGTTCTCATTTTCTCACCATGGACGTAGAAATTAGGTCGAACCATGTTATATCTTGTGTCGATATTCCTTGTGCGACTTTGTTCCCGCATTGGTATGTTCTTAATAACTAGTGTTAGAGCTTTTGGTGAGAGGAAGATGGTCGGCATAAAATTTGCTCTTCTGAACTTTGATGGTTTGTCAAATTTTGGGTTATGGCAAAGGCATGTCAATGATCTCTTTGTATAACAAAGAATGGTCATCGCGGTCTCGGAGAAAAAACATGAGAAGATGGGGGACCAAGAGTTGAAGGAGATGGAGGCCAAGGTGATGGTGACAATTTGCTTGTACTTGGTGGATGACGTGATGTATCACATAATAGATGAGTAGTTACCAGCTGAGGTATGGAAGAAATTGGAGGCAAGGTATATGTCTAAGTCTTTGTCAAACAAGCTTTATCTTAAGCAATAGTTGTACGGGCTCAAGATGAAGGAGGGCTCAGATTTGAGCCAACATATCAATAATTTTAATACGCTTGTGAGTGATTTGAGAAAGGTTAATGTGAAGTTCGAGGTAAAAGATAAGGCATTGCTGCTCTTGAATTCCTTATTGGGTTCCTACGAGAATTTGGTTACAACTCTAACATTGGGAAATGAGTCTGTGGAGTTGGAAGATATCATAAATGCTCTTTTGGGGTTCCATCAAAGGAGGAAAACCAGAGACAAATAAATAGAAGCACTGGTTATGAGGGGTAGCCATGGCGATCGAGGAGTAAAAGATGGTAAAGGATCTAAGTCAGGGTCAAGGAGGTTTTGGGGCAATTATTATGAGTGTAGAGAAAAAAGGTTACTTGAAAAAGAATTGTCCAAGAAGACCTCGAGATCATGAAGGAGGATTGGGTTCCATAAATATTGCCCGAGGTTCAAACTGGACAGATGGTGACTGTCTTTCTATTTTGTGAAGTCCAAAGCATTTGGATTCCTATATTTTGAATAGCATTTACTCCTTTCACATGACGTCCCAGAGAGGGTGGTTCGACTCCTACGAGTTTGTTAATTTAGGTATGGTGACTATGGGTGATGGTTCCGCTTGTAAGATCACTAACATAGGAGATATTTGAATTAAGATGTGGGATGGTGTCATAGTAAAGTTGCGTGGAATTAGGCATGTTCCAAGGTTATAGAGGAATTTAATCTTATTAGGATCCTTGGATTATAGCGCGTAAGCTACAAGGTAGTAGGTGGTCTAATCAAGATAGAGAAGAATGTTGTGTTAATGATGAAGTGTAAAAGAGATATTTGCAATACCTATAGGTTAGTGGGGGCACTATTATAAGTAGAATCACATCCTTGTGTTCTGATGGATAGGCAAGAAGCTGAAGTCATGTGAAGTTGGTTTGCGTGAGGGAGCAAAGGCTCGACATAGATGGTTTGAGTAGAGTTGGAATTTGTAGGGATATTAAGAGCAAGCTATGGTTGCTTCATGGAAGTATGATTGATAGGGAGTCATGGTTGTCTCGAAGAAGCTTTGTTATCTAGGCCCTGTTATGGTTGTTTAAAGGGACATGCAGATTAAAGGTGAATGATAAGTTTGACATTGGACATGTAAAGCCATTGGTGACATCACGCGCAGATTGGGTATCTCACTCAAGGCCAAACTTTGGAGTTTAAAGCATGTTGGGGGTTCTACTAGGTGGAACAAAAGGTTGCACATTGAATGCTATGTCAGATAGCGTTGGTTTGTGGAAGGTAGTTCGGTGGAAAAGCAGTTCAAGGTTGTGGAGCATGAGGCTGGTCGGATAATAGAGGGTATGTCTATTGGTCGCAAAGTTACTTCTGCAAGGGGACTTGCTATTTCAGTTTCAATGGAGATTAGAGGGTATCAGCCAATTAAGCTCGGAAGCTCGAGCTTTGGGGCTGGCTCCAAGTGATTGAACGAAGATACGTGAGAAAGTTGAGATGGTCTTATTGATGATGGTGGTTATCTATGGTTTGTGAAGTGAGTCGGTAATCGAGTCGAGTTTTGCAAGTTCCCATGGTTCTTCATAAGGCGGAGTCTTTGTCACGGTGGAGTTTGTTGAAGTTCGGGTGGAGTATCATGGTTTCTCGCACGGGATAATTTCTCGCCAAGGTGGAGATTGTTGAGTTATGGCAAGAAAATCACTGAGGGCAGCAACCGCTGGGGCGGGAATAGAGCGATCACAGGGAAGCTAGCGCCAACTAGGTGCGGTTGCAACAGGTTTTTCTAGTCCACTTGGGACTCGTTTTGGACTCCTAATTTGACCTAGATAGAATTTTTTTTACCCCAAATGTTGTCTACTATATAAAGTTATGTTACTAAGATTGTATTAAGGTTTTGTGTTTCGTTTACCATCAATAAAAGTTCTCCTTTTCTCACCGTGGACGTAGATATTAAGCCGAACCACGTTATATCTTGTGTCCGTGTTCTTTATGCGACTTTGTTCCCGCGTTGGTGCATTTCTAACAGAAGCTGGGAAGTTGAAGCTGACGGTGAAATAAGCTCAAGCTTCACGCACAGACGACTAGCTGTAGCAACAACATTCCACATTTTGAAGGCGCCGGATGGCGAGGAGCTCGTCGAGCTTTCGTAAGTATTGACAGGAAATTTTCTTTGGACTTCTTAGTAATCCTGTCCAAGATACCACCTCCTTAGTTCTGGTATTTAAGGCTTCTGTAAATAATTTGGCCGAAGAACGACTCCGTCTCTGAACTAAGGTGTTTATTTTCTTCACCAAAAAAACTAAGGTGTTCATTTTGGTGATCTAAATGGAGCCGATGCTCGGATTAGAATTCCAGCTCGACACTTGAACGTAGCTCCCCCAACGAATAGTTCATACTTTCTTGATCCTATAGGACTTTTCAGATAATTATTTGAAATATTACCATAGGGGCTATTTACAAAGATTCTTTGATCAATTATTTTATAAATAGTAAATAATTATTTTTTCTAATTAGCAATTCGGAATTCGAAAAATTCCTCAAGATCTCAGTCACCATATCCGATCGGATGTGATTTTCTCTCTTAATCTTCAGCGGTCAATCTTCCTAATCTTTAGCTACCAACATGATCGAAACTCTCCTGTAAAATATAAATGTATGCACTATGTGTAAAGGATCATTAAGTAACATAGAAGTCTCTTCATGGTATCAGATCTTTCTCACTAAAGAAAATCTTTAAATTTTTCTAATCCTTAAATTTTTATGAAGGCATGTACTTACCCATGGAACTTTTTTTTTTTGGGTCAAATTACCCATGGAACTTTTGTATCTATTGACAATTGAAAAAAGTCCCCTTTTTTATTGATCTTAAACTGGATTGCTATGGCGTTCTTTTGCACGCAAACTGAACAAAGCAGCCCTTTTTACATGGGTGGTTTAATCCAGTCGTCTTATAACTCACATTACATTAGAGAGATCGTAACGGGCTCGATCTTGAATTAATTAAAAAAAAAGAGGGCTCTACCCTTCTAAAGCTCTGCATGTAAAGAAAGGCTAGCTTTGATGATTTATAGGACGTCTGGATTAAAACGTTCATACTTAGGGCTTCTTTGTTGGACACCAACTGGACAACGCCATGCATCCCTTCTTTTCATCGTTTCGTTTTCCTTTCGATCTTTAATTTTCGATGTGATCTTGTTCGGATTAACGATTATGCATCAAATACAACAACTATGTAATTAAAAGATTCATTAATTACATTTAGACAACAATTACAACTAATATCAGTTTCTCTCACAAAACAAAACGATACAGTTCCCTAAGTAACTTGTTGCAACCAAAACCAAAAGCTTGGGTTTTAAAGACCATAAGCAACAGAATCCAGGGAAGAAAAGGTGGGTGACACAGGGAGCAGAGAAAATGACAATCCATCTCATCCATCTTCTTAAAAAGGCTAAGAAAATAAACTGAAACTATTATTAAAAAATCCAAGAGAGTTGTAGGCTGAGCTACAGTCATCGGTTGGGGCAGCAATCACTAACCAAAGTCACACCCATGGAAACAAAGAGAAAAGAAAGACCAGCATCAAGTTCCTATCCGGATGCGGACACATCAAGATCAGCATTTATTGAAAAAGGTAATCTTGTTATTCTACCATCAAGTTCCTACCGGACATAGATCAAGATTTGCTTTCACGACCAACCCTCCTCGGGCTACTGCCACAGACGGGCTAGGCAGCAGGTCTTGAAAAAGGTAATCTTGTTATTCTACCATCAGATGGTGTAATCCAGCCCTTGTTCAATCTATTTTTATTGGAATACCTCAAGGGTCCTCTTCCCCATATTAATCCGCTCTATGGTGAATCGATCACTAACTAACTTCCGCCTCGAATAATGTTGCGATTTAAGGTGAGCAACAAAACCAGCAATGCCGACCATATAACCTGTTCTCGTCTTTCCAACCATGAATCCTTTGTCTCTTCCATTTTTTTTCCATTTCTTGTGCAGTTCCATCCAAGCTTTTTCTTGTCTGAATTTCCGAGGAAGAAGGATAAATGGTTCACCCGGAACTACTACTGTAGATCCCACTAAATCATTGACCCTGGCAGCCGCCTGCTCTTTCATCAGAAGTTCACCCGTCACAAGATCAATTAAAGACCTTTCCAAAATTCGTTTTCTCACGGGCGACTCTTGGGGCACTACACCCTGAAATCCCACTAGCTTTTCAAATCTGGTTGGCGGGTTATCTGATATCCCAGTAAGCTCCTCTGCTTTACAGAACTTGGGACTCCCGAGGCCTGCATTGACAAAGAACGTGTCCTGCCTCACACGCACAACTTCAGCTTTTATCGCATTACCACTGCGCAAGGAAAAGCTAGAATTAGCCTTTGGAAACCGCCGACTCATATAGATGCTCATCCTGAACTTCTTCTCCTTGCCACCAACGAGACAAATTCTTCCAATATCCTCCCGCTAAGAATTCACAACGATCTGCAAGCACCGTAGACAAAAATCAATTGCCGAGTCAGAAGAAGAGTGGTAACTTACTACCAATGACAAAATTTCAATGGCGAAAACCAAATTAAAGACAGAACACTTAACAACTATGTTGCGGGAAAAAGTAACGGGGTGTCAAGGACGATCTCTTGACGGCTTGAAGGCTCGTCTCAAGGTCGGCGCCCAATAATACAAAAGCGATCAAACGATCACTATTACCTTACCTAACTAAACTTCCCTAACGAGGCTCTATTGTCCGGCCAATTATCAGGCTCTAATGTCCGACCTCTTAACCAAGTGCTAATGCCCAGTTTAAGAACTAAAATAGAAACTTTGAACTTTGGTAAAGATTTGTGTGGTTGATTGATTGATCAATGATTTGTGTGGTTTATTGTTGGATGCCTTTGTTGCATCTCCCAAGCGTCCTTTACATAAGCGAGAGACTCCAACTCCTCCTCGTACTAGGACTCTGTCTCCTCCTCGTATTGGAACTCCATCTACCTCTTACACTCAGACTCTTCTAACGCTTATCTTTGTAGATGCTCATCCTTATCCATGCGGAGTAGTTATCTTCAATTTACTAGGATTTATCTTCTCCGGTTAATTCGGAGTCTGCATTTATCGCCTTCTCCCTCAGAAGACTAACCGCATATGGTCTCTTGACATGGTTCGTCAACCTCCGACGGGTGTCACTAGGCAAGGTCCTAACACCCCTTGTCTTTGGAACCTCAAAGTATCACTAGGTAAGGTGTAGACACCCTTCGCCTTTCTGACCTTCTAGGTGTCGCTAAGTGAGGTGTTAACACCCCTTGCCTTTCGGAGGCTTTAGGTGCCGCTAGGTAAGGTGTTGACACCCTTTGCATTTCAGAAGCTTTGAGTGTCACTAGCCAAGGTGTTGACACCCTTCGCTTTTCGGAAGCTTTGGGTGTCACTAGACAAGCTCCTAACACCCTATGGCCAAACATACTTCACCTTGACGAGGGTATGATGGCCGTGCACGAGAGTATTAAGGACGCACCTCATCGGGCAACCAAGGCATTTTATCCATCGAGGCTTCAAGACCGATCGAGCCTTTCGTAGGTCGAGAGTCACTCCTTTCAAAAAGAAAAGTGACTCTTCATATCCTTCCTTAGAGGGAAGGTGACTCCACACTTCTTCCGAGAAGAAAAGTGACTCCTCACACCCCTCCTTCCGAAAGGAAAAGTGATTCCTCACACCCTTCTTTTCAAAGGAAAAAAAGTCTTCATGCCCCTCCTTCCGAAAGGGAGAGTGACTCCTCACACCCCTCCTTCCGAAAGGGAAAGTGC
>SOPF01026283.1:1953-30409 GCA_012979155.1 Hypericum perforatum | reverse complement strand
AAAGGGAGAGTGACTCCTCACACCCCTCCTTCCGAAAGGGAAAGTGCCTCCTCACACCCTTCCTTCCACCAGGGAAATGGGTGTTCAGACCCTTCTTTCCAAAAGGGAAAGTGACTCCTCACTCCCCTCCTTCCGAAAGGGAAAATGGCTTCTCATACCCTTCCTTTTGAAAGAGAAAGTGCCTCCTCACACCCTTCCTTCCACAAGGGAAATGGGTATTCACACCCCTCTTTCTGAAAGGGAAAGTGACTCCTCACACCCCTCTTTTCGAAAGGGAAAATAACTCCTCACACCCCTCCTTCCGCAAGGGAAATGGGTGTTCACACCCCTCACGTGCTGAAAGACTAAAGTTGGCCGATGGCCTCCTTGGAGTAGGTTGCCGAGGATTGCAAGTCCCATTTTGGAAAGTATCGACTCACTCCTTCAAATGTAAATATCATCGGCCAAGTCACTCTTGGAAGGACAAATATCCTTGAGGGTCACTCCAAGGAGGGTAAATTTTATCAGACAAGTCACTCTTAGAAGGGCAAATATCCATGGTGGTCACTCCAAGGAGGGTAAACTTTATCAAACAAGTCACTCTTAAAAGGACAAATATCCTTAGTGGTCACTCCAAGGATGGTAAACTTTATGGACAATTCACTTTTGGAAGGGCAAATATTTGCGATGGTCACTCCAAAGAAGGTAAATAGCCGATTTGACCTTTGAAAGAGAATTTTTATTTCTGGCTCCAACAATGCCCCCTACATAGTGACATTTTGGATTGTTCGAATGAGAAGGGTCACTATATAACTTTGTAATTTTACTAACTCTCTCTTGTCACTTTTCAAATTTCTTCAAAGTCTCTAGAGAGCCATTCACTGATGAATATGGACTGGCTTCCCTTCTCAGAGTGAAGTAATATCTCTTTCAAGAGGTCTCTCACTTTAGCTTAGCATCATCCAATTTGTTTAGGGCCGGATGGAGGTTGTTCATCCTCAGTTTCTCCATGGGGTCTTGACCATTGTCTTCAAAGATAAATTTGATCACTTTATACTGTGACAAGGCATAGACCTCTGACCACCTTGTCCATTCTTCTTCTCTTGCTTTAGTCTTGAAAGGTAAGCATAAGGGCTTGCCTTTTGTGTATGACTTCTAGGGGTTGATCGGGTAAGGGAATCCCTCATTTAACCGAGCTCACATAGCCAATGACCTATTCCCCCTCATTACATCGTGCGAGGGTGGTTGGCATGATGGACCCATTATAGAAGGCCGCCTCAACACAGTTGGTAGCTGCTTGAAATAGATTTTTGTCGGTAGCTACTATCTCCACCTTTCAATTTGGTATCCATTAGATCAGAAATTGGTGGAGAGAGGATGGGATGACCTGGCTTGAGTAGATCTAATCTCTTCCGAGGAGGTTGTTGTAGGATGTCTTAGCCTCGATCACATAGAAGGGGACTTCATGAGTCATGGACCTGACTGTAAATTTGGCAACAAATACTCCTAATGGTCGAGTGGCTTTGCCTGCAAAGTCGGTCATTATCATGTCTGTCGGGCCTAGCTTCTCATTTTGCTTCCCCAGCTTTTTTAGTAGTGCATAGGGGATAATGTTCACAACTGCCCTATTGTCAATGATGATCCTATTGATAGGCATACTGAAGATGTGAGCCAAGATATATAATAGCTTAAGGTGTTCACACATCTTCTTGGTTGGCCTAGCTATTGTCACACTATCATTGAACTCTTCCACTGCTGGGACTACTAGGCCTTATCTCCAATCTCTAGTTCCACAAAGTGTTCCTCGATTATGTCCCCATCAAGGTGGCTAGGCTGTCCTTCTTTCGGCCCAAATCTGGCCAGTAAGGTAAAGACCATGTTGATCTCTAGGTCTTGCTCTCCTTCGCTTAGATTGGCTTCACTCGCACTATCTTTGAGTGCTAACCTCTCATCTTCTTGATCCTCTTCTATGCATACCCTCACTTGCATCCTCATCTTTTCTTCTTTAGTGAGAGGAGCATCATATAACTCTTTGTTATCTTCCTCATCTATGCTAGGTAGACTTATCTTATCTTCTTCATCTATCTCAGGGAAGGTGTGTAGCTTTAGCTTCTCAGAGTTTTTCGTCTTAAGTATGTAATTTGTTACTACTTTCTTCTTACTCCTCTCAAAGAGTAGCTCTTCAGTTAGTTTCTCTTCAGAAGGACCATCAACCTTACTTTTGGGTATCCATCTCTTTATGCTTTGGTTCTTCGGGTCTTTGTGTTGATCTTCTCTTCTAATAGGGTCTCTTTTGTCAGACCCCCTGTCTAGTATTCTATTACTATCAGATTTTCACATCTTCCATTGAACAAGATCGATGTTGTCGTTATAGACTAGTCAGCTTTGCCTAGGAGCCATGTTAGGTTGTAGTACGGGCAAAGTCAGAAGAGCCTCTTGCTCCTTGAGTCTAGCCTTGTGGCCTTCTAACAACCTCTGAAGGTCTTCTGTGATTTGCCTTTGTGCTTGAACTTTCTTCTAGAGATGTCACTTTCGAGCCTTTGTGAGGATCTCTATTAAGAAAGGTTCTGGCAAGGGTCTCTTTGCTCTTAGTCGGTTGAAAATGCTTTGTCTCATGCTTGTTTCCTCCTTGGGGGTAAGACCTATGTGTGCTTTCTATAGAGCACCAAAGGTGCCTGCTCTGCCCTCCGAGTGTTTTTTCTACCTCTTGCCCCCAGGTATCTTTTCTAGCTCTGCAATTTCTTGCTTCCCATGTGACGACGAGAGCCTCCTCTCCCCTAGCTGACCAAAGACACTTCATCTAATGTCAGTGCTTTGTTGGAGGTTAATCTTAATGTGGGGGTAAGATCTCTACCTACCTTCTAGAGGATACTTCGATGACCTGGATCATTACTTCTACCCCCCAGTATCTCCTTTGAGCCTTCAAGAGCTTCTTGCAACCTTTCTGAGCTTCTGGGAATATTGTTCTCTTCGAGCACCTCCCCTAGATCCTCTGGCTGCTCTCTCCTGAGGGTGCCTCTTGTGTCTCTAGCTCTCTTTGTCTGAAGTGAGTTCCATAGGTCCTCAGTGGGTGGCCTACTCTAGTCCTGCTTATCGATCTTCTTATCTCTCTTCAAGCTCACTATCGCAATGGGAGCCACAAATGAGGCTGTTGGTGGTACTTCCTTTGCAAACTTTCAACGTCCGTCCTTTATGGCCTGTTGTATCTGGTCACGAAACATTACACAATTGGATGTATTGTGTAACTTGCTCACATGCCACTTACAAAATCTTATCGACTTAAGTTCTTTTTGTCTGGGATCTTGTGGCCCTTGGGTAGGGTAATCTGTCCATTATTGAAGAGATTGTCAAAGATCTCATCTGCCTTAGTTACGTCGAAAGAGTACTCCCTCCCGACTTTATTAAGGCCTCTTGGTTGATTAGCCTGATTAGTAGGACGATTAAACTCATTAGGTATTGACATCTTCTTCAGTTTCAGGCTTTCACACTCATAGGAGTTACCTTTGGTGAGCTCAACCACCATCTCCTCAGCCACTAGCTCTTCTCCCTAGTTGTCCCAGTTTTGATTGCCTTCTAGATGGTCGATTTCAAGTGTTGGGTCATATCGGTAGGTACCCTTGGAAGAAGCAGCTCTTCTATCCCTCTCATCAATCAATTATTTAGCCATAGTTGCCTTTTGGGTTAGCTCAGCAATGTCTCAGGGCCTTTCGACTCCCAACCTCTCTCAAAGAGAGCATTTGAGTCCCTACATAGCCAAGGCTGCCAAATCAGACTCATTGAGGTTGGTTGGGCATCTGTTCTTTGCCTTCCGAAAGGGAACCAATAATTTCTCTATTGACTCCCCTTCTAGCTGTTGCATATGAGCGAAGTTTAAAATAATGATGGTTGGCTCAGCTCGAAAGAACTAGTTGTGGAACTTCTGCTCCATCTCTGCCTAGCTTCCTACCGACAATGGTGGAAGATTAATATACCAAGGGAATGCTATCTTAGTAAGAGTCATAGGGAATAGGCATATGCGTAGTGCATCACTATTTGCAGCCTCTCCACATTGAATATTGAATTGCGCTATGTGTTCCATAGATGACTTGCCATCCTCACCTGAGAACTGGCTGAAGTTGGGGATACAGTATCCATTTGGATAGTTGACCCTATCAAAGTGATCTAGATAAGGTTTGGTAAACCTGGGTTGCTGTGTTTGCCTTGCTTCAATCCCCATGTCATTGAGCACTTGAGCCACCAACTCCCTCTGGCGGTGCTCATCTAGGAAGCCTTGGTCTTGTATCCTAGGAGTTTCCTCATTGAAATCTTCGATCGGGGGTTATTGTTGGCCTGTTCTTGGCTGGGGTGTTTCAAACATCAGTTGACGGTTTACTTGGCCATTCTCGTCCTCTTCATACCCTGGCCAACGTAAGTTATGTGTATGAGCTATGGTCCTATTGTAGATAGGGTTGTTCCTTATGTTTCCTCTCCCACGAGTACTACGTGTGTTTATTCTCGGTGGGTAGGTCCTTCCTTGGGCCATTTGGTATCGGCCCTGGTTTGACTGATTATTGGCATCCTTGGCTTCAGTAGCCTCATAGTATTTGGTATCATCCATCTCTTGAATCTCCCATATAGGTGACATCTAGGGCGGATGGTATTCCGGGGTCCTTGTAGATAGGGCTCCACCAGTCACGCCCAAAACCTCTTGGGTCTAATCAAAGGTGTAATTGGTGGGAAGTGGTAGTTGTGTACATACCCCTTTATCTTTGTTAAGTGGCTTTTTAGAGTACTTAGCTTGATCAAAGAGTTCTCGGGTCTGGCGTTGCCTTTCTCTTGATATTTTTTGGACTGTCTCTTGAACATGATCTTGGATCACATTGATCTGTGCAACCATCTGACTGTATAGCCATCGGTATGCTTCATTGCACTTTTGGTCCTCTTGGATAGCTGTAGTCGTAATCTCCTCTTCCTGGGCTGATATCGTCTTACTCTCCTGGATGATTCGCTCTATTCGATCAGACGTCTCCTTTCACTCTGCCATCAGTTGTTCTAATATTCGTCCTATTTGGTCTATGGCATCTTGTCCAACTGAGGTAGTAACTAACTCTTCGCTGGAGGTAGAATTAGACAACTCCTTGGGGGTTGTATCGATCGGTCCTTTAGAGGGAGCCGTGTTGTCTAGCTCTTGAAGAGAGCCATGCTGGGAGTGGGATTTCTCCATATACCCAAAGGTAAGCCCGGCTCCCTTAGGGGTGCCGTGTTAGTGGAACTCCTCGACTCTTTGGGAAGAGTCGCCTTAGTCATATTCTTCTCAACGGGGTGTTAAGAAGAGGGTGGTATGTTGTTCTTGGTCATCTTGCTGGAAAAGATTTGCCTCTTTCTCTAGATGTCCTCCTAGTCCCACCAAGCGTGCCAAAAGACTGTTATGAGGAAAAACTAATGGGGTGTCAAGGACGATCTCTTGACAGCTTGAAGGCTCATCTCAAGGTCAGCACCCAACAATACAAAAGTTATCAAACGATCACTACTACCTTACATAACTAAGCTTCCCTAACCAGGCTCTACTACCCGGCCAACTATCAGACTCTAATGCCCGACCTCCTAACCAAGCACTAATGCCCAACTTAAGAACTAAAATAGAAGCTTTAAGCTTTGGTAAAGATTTGTGTGGTTGATTGATTGATCAATGATTTGTGTGGTTGATTGTTGGATGCCTTTGCTGAGTCTCCCAAGCATCTTTTGTATAAGCGAGAGACTTTGTCTCCTCCTCGCACTAAGACTCCATCTCCTCCTCACATTAGAACTCCATCTACCTCTTACACTCGGACTCTTCTGACGCTTATCTTCGTAGATGCTCATCCTTATCTGCATGGAGTTGTTATCTTCAATTCATTAGGATTTATCTTCTCTGGTTAATTCGGAGTCCGCGTTTATCACCTTCTCTCTCAAAAGACTGACCTCGTACAGTCTCTTCACATGGTTCATCAACCTCTGACGGGTGTCACTAGGCAAGGTCCTAATACCCCCTGTCTTTGGAACCTCAAAGTATCACTAGGCAAGGTGTGGACACCCTTCGCCTTTCAGACCTTCTAGGTGTCTCTAAGTGAGGTGTTAACACCCCTTGCCTTTTAGAGGCCTTAGGTGCCGCTAGATAAGGTGTTGAAACCCTTCGCATTTCGAAAGCTTTGGGTGTCACTAGCCAAGGTGTTGGCACCCTTCGCTTTTCGGAAGCTTAGGGTGTCACTAGAAAAGCTCCTAACACCCTACATGGCCAAACGCACTTCACCCCGACGAGGGTATGGAGGCCGCACACAAGAGTATTATGGCCGCACCTCGTTAGGCGACCAAGGCATTTTGTCCATTGAGGCTTTAGGATCGACCGAGCCTTTTGTAGGTCAAGAGACACTCCTTTCGAAAGGAAAAGTGACTCTCCATATCCTTCCTTAGAGGGAAGGTGACTCCACACTCCTTTCGAGAAGAAAAGTGACTCCTCACACCCCTCCTTCTCAAAGGAAAAATGACTTCTCACACCCCTTTTTTTGAAAGGAAAAAAAGGTCTTCATACCACTCCTTCTGAAAGGGAGAGTGACTCCTCACACCCCTCTTTCCGAAAGGGAAAGTGCCTCCTCATACCCTTCCTTCCGCAAGAGAAATGGGTGTTCACACTCCTTTTTCCGAAAGGGAGAGTAACTGCTCACACCCCTCCTTCCAAAAGAGAAAGTGCCTCCTCACACTCCTCCTTTTGAAAGGGAAAGTGCCTCCTCACACCCTTCCTTCCGCAAGGGAAATGGGTGTTCATACCCCTCTTTCCAAAAGGGAAAGTGACTCCTCATACCTCTCCTTCCGAAAGAGAAAATGGCTCCTCACACCCCTCCTTCCGAAAGGGAAAGTGCCTCCTCACACCCTTCTTTCCACAAGGGAAATGGGTGTTCACACCCCTTTTTCTGAAAGGAAAAGTGACTCCTCACACCCCTCTTTCCGAAAGGAAAAATGGCTCCTCACACCCCTCCTTCTGCAAGGGAAATGGGTGTTCACACCCCTCGCGTGCCGAAAGACTAAAGTCGGCCGATTGCCTCCTTGGAGCGGGTTGTCGAGGATTGCAAGTCCCTTTTTGGAAAGTATCGTCTCACTCCTTCAAGGGTAAATATCATCGGCCAAGTCACTCTTGGAAGGGAAATATCCTCGGGGGTCACTCCAAGGAGGGTAAACTTTATCGGACAAGTCACTCTTAGAAGGGCAAATATCCACGGTGGTCACTCCAAGAAGGGTAAACTTTATCAGACAAGTCACTCTTAAAAAGGCAAATATCCACAGTGGTCACTCCAAAGAGGGTAAACTTTATCGGACAAGTCACTCTTGGAAGGACAAATATTTGTGGAGGTCACTTCAAAGAGGATAAATAGCCAATTTAACCCTTGAAAGGGAATTGTTATTTCCGGCTCCAACAAGCTGAAGTCTCCATAATCCTTCAAATCAATCCAAGTAGAAAAAAACACGCAACATAAATTGGAAAAAGAGAAGAAAAAAAAACCAGTCTGAAATACCATCTGAAAAACTCATAAGAAGCAAAGCAAGTTCATTAAAGGTTTATGGAAGCTAATAATTAGCAACAAAAAATAAAATAAAATCTTTCTTTTTAGAAAAAAGAATAGCAGCTTGAAAAAGTATGGGGAGTTGCTTAAACTAAAAACACTGGATTGATTAATCATTACCCAATTTAATTTTTTTAAAGCAGAAAATGGATCATTCTATTGAAATAACAACTCCAAAAGACCAAGACAGAGAGCGAGCCATCATAATCTCAAAGGGACAATGGAATCCGTAAATTAGCCCTAAAAATGAAAAATTACACTTTTAACATGTAATAATACGTTCCAAAGGGGTGGAAGGAGAAAATCCAAACATACATACCCCAGAGAGTGTCCGACGCGGCGGAGGAGGATAACTGGTTGGGCCGCTGCTTAGTTAGGACTTCAGGAGCGTTTTGGGTGGCTAGGACTGTTTAAGCTACGTGTATATGTCAAATACCCGATTTGATACCTGTATACTCTCGCTTTTTCCATTTTACACCAATATAATATATATTGGATATTTTTTATTTGGTGTTAATATTCATGCAAAATCACTGTTTTAGTACCCCCAAAAAAATTAAAGAATTGGTGTTCTCCGGGCTCTTTTCCTGTCTACTAGTTCAATAAACTGGTAATTTTTCTCGCCGAACCAATAGACATATTTTTTACCCGTCTCTTGGTAGACAGAAAAAAAGAGACGGGTAAAAAAACTGTCTATTGGTATTGATGGGAAAAATACCTGTCTATTGGTTATCCAGACTTCTGGATCCAGCAATCTGAGTTAACGGTTGGCCGAAGTTTCTTATCTACGAAGTCTATTAGTTCGCTCTGCCTTTAAACTCACTAGACAAAAAAATGATACTCCGCCCTAAAAACTACCTCCACGTTCTCTCCAACCAGATCAGTGCTCCCCCGCTCTTTCTGGCCATCCTTCCTACCGCAGTCGACCCTGCCCGGCTCGCCCCTCCCTGCACCGCCTTGCCCCTCCCCAGCTCACCTCTCCCTCCTTCAGCCATGGCCCACCTCTCCTCCGCCCCAGCCAGCCTTCTGTCTCACTCTTGTTAGAAATTAGGTAATTAGTTAATTATTTTAGTAATATTGTTAATTATGTTGTTTATGTGGTTAATTATTTTTTATTTTGTTAAAATGTTGTTGATTATGTTGTTAATTTGGTTAAATATCCTGTTAATTATGTTTTAGGTTTTTTTAAGAACTCTCATCAAATAAAAAGAAAAAAGGATACAAAATTGTCTGAAGCCCATAACACACCTGCGAGCCAACAATCCTGGCCGTTAGGTGGGGCATAACACTCCACACCAGCTATCCAACATGTCTAGTAGTCTGGTGAGAGGAGATAGGCCAACCATCACCCATGCTAACCAACAGTCCTAATAGTTAAGGCAGGCAAGACAAATAAATCTATCCAGCATAGCCAGAAAAATATCGTCAAGGGACAGACCTATAGTAAGGCTGCCCAGACATATCCCGACTGATGTAGCTGATGAGCGAAGCTGGGTAAGAGTGCCACCAGCCAGCCTCCATGAGATGCGTTTAAGCATCAGTCGCCATATTTCCCTCACGGAAAATATGTGTAATATGGAACTGCATCTGGTCACAGAGATGTAGCACGCATAGCCAGCGGGACCGCCAATACCATGGAACCTCTACCTGTGGAGACTGGAAGCATGACAGCACGTACATGGAGTCCATCTCCAGCCACAGTTTGTACCAACCATGCGAGTGCGCGAACTCAACAGCAAGGATGGCATCTAGGAGCTCCGCCTCAAAGGCAAAGCAACTCGGGATAGGGTGACTGAAGCAAACCTGCATGAAGCCTCTGGAGGTGCGAAAAACCCCTGTCACCCAACCCTGACCTAGGACTCCTAGCGAGCTACCATCAGTATTGTACTCGAGCCAACCTGGAGGGGGGTACCACCAAGTGACCTCGATGATGCGCGACACCCGACCTGGCCTTGGTGCAATACGGAGGTCTCAGAGTAAAACCTGCTCTCTATATGAGGAAAAGCACTGTCCAGTGTCAAAAACTGCAGTCTCACTCACCATGCATTGAAATAGCACAAGCAACTCCTCTAGACTCCAGCGCTCCTCTCTGAAAAAATGCGCATTGCGGTCCATCTATAAAAGCCAGCCCGCAGTCACCACCGCCACTCGCCATAAAATCTCTACCTGAGGGCTGAACTGCTGGCACATCACCTCTGCGACAAGCTCAACAGAACTCAGGAAAGGCCGCCACTGAACCCCAAATAGACCAAATACGAATCTCCAAAAGGCAGCTGCAATCGAGCAGCAAGTCTGCATATGATCCAGTTACTCAGCCTCAGCCATGCAAAGACAACACACACTTGGGCCGACAAAGTGATGAGTGTGAAAACACGCATCTTTTGTAAGTGTTTTTAGAGTCTTTTTGCCTTTGTTTCTTTTGTTAGTGTTGGAAATGCATGGTATTAATGTGAATATCGTGCATTGTCCATTTTCGTGATGTCTTTTGAGTTTTATTGTATTTTCCTTGGTTTCGTAGGTTTGGAGTGCTAAATCGAGGTTTCGGATGCATTATGCTTCATCGAACGCAATCGGGCCGGCCGGGAAGGAAGGACAAACAACTATGGGCCGTGGGCTTTTGACGGGGATTGACCTCTGGTGACTAAAACGGCGATAACTTTTGCATACGGCATCCAATGGAGGCCAGTGAAGTGGCATTGGAAAGAGGACATCCAGGGCTACAACTTCGTCTCTAAGGGTCTTCGTCCATTGTGCAGTTTAAGATGGTAAAAAATCATGTTCAAAGTCGGAGTCCAAATCTGGCGATTTTCCTCCCGAGTGGGCCGAACTTGGAGGCAAAATTTGGGCCCAAGATGTGTGCCTTGGTCTAAATTCCGTGGCTGCTACTTGAGGAAGAAGGAAGAGAATTGAGAAGACTAGAGATAATTTAGATATTTGCAAGGAGTTAATTAGATTAAACTCAACTTTAACTTTCAATTCCACTAATCTTTCATAATTGTAAAAACTTGAAGATTTGCTTGAGAGCTTTTGGAAGAAGAAGAACTTGAAGAACACTTATTGAGTTTTCTTTCCTCTTAAATCTTTCAATATTTTCATGTTTGCTTTACTTATGTTAAATAAAATGTTTAATTTGTTAATAGCTGTGTGTGAGTAGTTATTTTGTGGATTGGTGCTTATATGATTTCTAAGTAGCTAATGATCTAAAGGGGGGAGATTAAATGCTTATTATTGTGTTCTAATCAATATCCTTAATGCTTGGTTTTGCTTGATCACCATAACCATGATTATGTTTGATTTAAATGTCCGAGAAGAATTAAGATTGAATGATTGATTGATTAGATGATTAATGATCTTTAGATGAGAGATCTCATGAGAAATTAGTTATCCAAAGGGTTATGCATATAATTGGTAATTGATATGACAAAATGAGTTTTTGGAGGCAAGAGCACATCTAATTCATTAAAATCGTGTTAAGAATCAATTTAGACAATTTATTACGAGAGCATGAATATGTTGCCTTAGAAACACTCGGATCACAATTGAACTTTGTAACCCCCTTGTATCATTATGTTATTTGGATTGTTATAAGTACTAAGCCCACTTTGCTTAATTTGTTAGAATTGTTATAATTTGTAATCGTGACTTGTGCCTTTGATTGAAATGCTTAAATCCTGACATGTGCTTTTGATTGAAGTGTTATATTGTGTTTTGGAAATTGTTAGTGTCTCTTGTAGTTAGGTGTCATTTAGTTACACTTAGAGTTAAGAACCGTTATCACCAATATCCAAGCCATAGTCCTAAACTAGTAGTCAAGTCAAGTTAGCGGCCTATAACCAAGTCCTTGTGGGACGACATTCCCGTACTTATCTTTATTGTAAGGAAGGAGACACACAAAAATCCTTCTCGTCAATTGACGCCGTTGCCGGGGACTTTAGGAATAGACGTTGAGTTTAGCTTGAAAACTTGGATTAGGACATTATTTTTCTTCGGTTATATTATGTTGCTTAGGTACAATGAGTGTTTGCATGCCCTTAACTCGATCCACAACCACTCCTCCTTTGTTTCTTGAAGCGGACATAGCTAGGATAAAGAGGTTGTTACGACGAGAAAGAAGAGCTAAGGAAAGGATGGAGAATCCGACTCAACAAAGGGATGAGGCACCAAGAGATAACTAAGAGGACGGAGCTCCACGACGATCTTTGATGGATTATTCTAAGCCTACTTTGAAAGGGGCAAGATCGGGAGTTCAGAACCCACCTATACAAGCCAACAATTTTGAGATCAAGCCGGCTGTGATTCAAATGCTCCAAAACTCGATCCAATTCTTTGGTTTGCCGAGTGAGGATCCAAATGAACATATTTCGGATTTCTTGGAATTAGCTGATACCTTCAAGTATAATGGATTTTCCGAGGATACTAAGTTGCTAAGGTTATTTCCATTTACTTTGAGGGACAAGGCAAAGTTGTGGTATAAGCAGTTGGTAAAGACACCAATTGCTACTTGGGATGAGTTAGCGGATGCATTCCTAGAGAAGTATTTCCCCTTCTCAAAGACTAAGCAACTTGTTAAGGAGATTAATAACTTCCAACAATTCGAGAATGAGTCTTTCAGTGAAGCTTGAGATCGGTTCAAGGAATTACAAAGGAGTTGTCCACACCATTGTTTATCAGAGGAGTCTTTACTCCAAACCTTTTACTATGGTCTTGAATCAACTACAATGGGGACGGTGGATTCAGCTTCTAATGGAAACTTCTTGAGGAAGGACAAGGATGAAGCCTACTATGTCCTTGAAGAATTGTCAATTACAAACCATTTAAGGCAAAAGGACAGAGGAAAGCAACCAGTTAGAGATCAAAAAGGAATAATCAAACTTGGTTATGATGATAGTGTACAAGCTCAATTATCATTGTTGACAAAGAGAATGAATGAAATGAGCACAAGTAAAGTCAACACGGTTGAAACGTCAACAACTTGTGAGATTTGTGGCAATGTTGGCCATGAGATAGATCAATGTGCAATGATGAATCCACCGATGGAGCAAGCACATTATGTTAGTGGCCAAGGCCAATGAGCAAATAGGATGGGAAATAACCCGTATTCTTCCACTTATAATCCTGGATAGAGGAATCATCCCAACTTTTTGTGGAAAGGAGGAAATAGTGCAGATAACATGGCACTTGTTCCTGACAAAGGACTTCCCCTATGTGTACCGCAAGGAGCACCACCTGGTTTTCAACCACGTGCTTACTTGACAGATCGAATGGGAGCTATGGAAGAGAAGTTAGAGAAAATGGATAAGTTTATGCAAGAAGTTGGTGGAGTTGTTAGCCAACAAGGATAGATCCTAAATGCTATAAATCAGCAAGGATCAAGGCAAAACAACTTGGAGCAAATTCTTAAGGGACAAGCTACTGCTATGTATAACATGGAAATGCAACTTGGAGAAATAGCAAAAGCAAGTTCCTACTGATAATCCGGTTCTCTTCCTAGTTCAACGGAAATGAATCCTCGAGGAAATGTGAATGCAATTTCCTTGAGAAGTGGAAAGGATTTAGCTTCTCAAGAATTGAATGAGAAGGCTAATGAGAGTGAGGTGGTGACTCTTGACAAAGATAAGGAAGAAAAAGAAGTGTCGAGAGAGAAGGTTCCGCATGAAGAAGTAGTTGCGGAAAGAAGAAGTGTATGTGTCACTACCACCATATGTTCCTCCTCTACCCTATCCTCAAAGGGTTAAGAGGAAGAATGGGATGGACGATAAGTTTCTTCGATTTATATCAAAAATGAAGAACGTCCAAATCAACGTCTCTTTCTTAGAGATGCTTGATCAAGTTCCGCACTACACCAAATTTTTGAAGGAACTCATCACAAAAAAGCGAAAGTGGGACGATGGAGAGATAGTTGCACTCACTGCTAAGTGTAGCTCTCTCATCTCTAAAGATATCCCGACAAAGTTGCAAGATCCGGGGAGTTTTACTATCCCTTGCTTTATCAGAGCTATTTAGTTTCCTAAGTGCCTATGTGATTTGGGGGCAAGCATTAATTTGATGCCTCTTTCTACATTTAAGAAACTAGGTTTGTGCGAGGTGAAGAATACATCGATGCTTCTCCAATTGGCCGATCAAACCATTAAGAAGCCGTTTGGTGTTGTTGAGGATGTCCTCGTGAAGATTGATAAATTCATCTTTTTGGTGGACTTAGTGGTGTTAGATTTTGTTGAGGACAAGAGTTGTCCTTTAATTCTTGGAAGACCTTTCCTCAATACCGCATGTGCTTTGGTAGATGTTCACGATGGAAAATTGGTACTTCAGGCAATGAAGGAGAAAGTAGAATTCACGATGACCAAGGTCATGTGCCATCCTCTGGATGAAGGCACATGCATGAAGATAGATATTTTGGATGAGTGTGTCCATGAAGTGGAGAAGGAGATCCTCTCAAGCATTGAGGATGTTTATGATGATGTAATTCCTATGGCAGAAAAGGGGAATTTAGAAGCATTTGAGGAGGAAGTTGATAACAAAGTCATCATGTGAGAGATGGAACTTAATTTGAAATATCAGACTCCACCTTCTATAATCAAGGCTCCTCTTTTGGAGTTGAAAAAGCTACCCACTCATTTGAGATATGCTTTCTTGAAAGAAGAAAGGAGATTATCGATTATCATTTCCAACAAACTCTCAAAGGAGGAAGAGGATAAGGTGCTTAAAATCGTGAACAAGCGGATTAATGCCATGGCTTGGCAAATATCCGATATCAAAGGGATTAGTCCTAAGATAGTTATGCATCATATCCATATGGAAGAAAGAGCAAAGCCGAGGGTGGACCAGCAAAGGAGGTTGAACCCAAACATGAAAGAAGTGGTGAAGAAGGAGGTGATTAAGCTCCTTGAGGCAGAAATCATTTATCCAATATCGAATAGCGAGTGGGTGAGCCCAATACATTATGTCCCAAAGAAAAGGGGGATGACGGTTGTGATTAGCAAAGAGGGTGAGCTTATTTCCACGAGAACAGTGACTGGATGGCGAGTATGTGTTGACTATCAGAAATTGAACGATGCAACACGCAAGGATCATTTTCCTCTCCCATTCATTGATCAGATGTTGGAGAGAATTGCTGGATATTCCCATTATTGTTTCCTTGATGGATATTCCGGTTATAACCAAATTGCGATTTACCCAAGGGATCAAGAGAATTTTCCTTCACTTGTCCTTTTGGTATTTTTGCATATCGACGAATGCCGTTTGGACTTTGTTGTGCTCTAGCAACATTCCAAGGATGCATGGAAGCAATATTTTGGGGAATGAATAAAAGGATTATGGAGATCTTTATGGACGATTTCTTGGTGTTTGGAGATTCGTTTGATAATTGCTTGGAAAATCTGGATAGAGTTATGGAGAGATGTGAAGAAAAGAACCTTGTTCTCAATTGGGAGAAATGCCATTTCATGGTAGATGAGGGCATTGTTCTTGGACATAAGATATCCAAAGTTGGTATGGAAGTTGATAGAGCAAAGACGGAAGCCATAGAAAAGATGGCCACACCGATTTCAGTTAGAGGAGTGAGAGCTTTTCTTGGACATGCGGGATTTTACCGACGATTTATCAAAGATTTCTCTCTTATAGCAAAGCCGCTTACTAACTTGCTAGTGAAGGAAGTACTTTTCAACTTTGATGAGCCTTATCTTAAGGCATTTGCTTTGTTGAAGAAAGCTCTTGTCACAGCTCCGGTGATTTTATCTCCGAATTGGAATTTACCATTTAAGTTGATGTGCGATGCGAGTGACATTGCTTTAGGATGTGTGCTTAGTCAAAAGAAGGAAGGGAAGCTTCATATGATTTACTATGCTAGCAGGGTGTTAGCGGGTGCCAAATTCAATTACACGACAACTGAGAAGGAGTTGTTGGCGGTGGTTTATGATTGTGACAAATTTTGTCCATACTTGCTTGGATCGAAGGTGATCATTTACATTGACCATGCTGCCTTGAAGTATTTGTTCTCTAAACAAGATGCTAAGCCTAGGCTTATGCGATGGATTTTATTGCTACAAAAATTTGACTTGTCCATCAAGGATAAAAAAGGATCAAAGAATGTAGTAGCAGATCATCTATCTCGCATTGAGAAGAGTGATGGAATGAAGACGCATGGACAAATTCAAGAAGAGTTCCCGGATGAAACTTTGATGTCATTGAACAAGATGGATGTTCCTTGGTTTGCTGACATTGCTAACTACTTGGTTGGAGGAATTATTCCAAATGATTTGAGCTATCTTCAATGGAAAAAACTTCAATGGAATGCTCAATTCTACATTTGGGATGATTCTTATCTATTCAAGCGGTGCAATGATGGATTGCTTAGACAGTGTATTGCCGATGATGAAATAGGAAATGTTTTAGCACAATGTCATAACACCCCATATTCAGGTCACTATGGAGCGACGAGAACGGTATCAAGAGTCTTTGAATGTGGGTTTTATTGGCCCAATATTTTTAGAGATGCTAGGACATTTGTTGCTCAATGTGATCGATGTCAAAGAACTGGGAATATTTCCAAGAGGGATGAGATGCCACAATCTGGAATCCTTGAAGTTGAACTCTTTGATGTTTGGGGTTTAGACTTTATGGGATCATTTCCAACCTCCTATGGAAACAAGTACATTTTGGTAGGCGTTGATTATGTGTCTAAGTGGGTTGAGGCTTGGGCTTCACCGATGAATGATGCTAAGGTAGTGATTCGCTTTATCAAAAAGCTTTTTTCAAGGTTTGGCGTACCAAGAGCAATAATTAGTGATGGAGGTTTGCATTTTTGCAACCGACCATTTGAAGTTTTATTGAAACGGTATGGAGTGACTCACAAAGTTGCTACACCCTATCACCCTCTAACAAGTGGTTAGGTAGAACTCTCAAATCGGGAACTCAAGAAGATTCTTGAGAAGACAGTGGGAGGAGCGAGAAAAGATTGGGCGAATAAACTTGATGATGCTTTGTGGGCATATAGGATGGCATTTCGAACGCCTATTGGTATGTCGCCATACAAGCTTGTTTACGAAAAGGCATGTCACCTTCCGGTTGAACTTGAACACCGTGCATTTTGGGCAATTAAGACCCTTAACTATCATTATAAAAAGGCTGGTGAGCGATAGGTGCTCCAACTAGAAGAGTTGGATGAAATAAGAGACATGGCATTTGAAAGTGCGCGCCTCTTCAAAGAGAGTTCAAAGAAGAGACATGATGCTCATATTGTAAAGAAAGAGTTTAAAGAGGGACAACAAGTTCTTCTTTATAACTCTCACTTGAGACTCTTCCCAGGTAAACTCAAGTCCAAGTGGAGTGGTCTATTCAAGGTTGTGAAAGTTTTCCCATTTGGAGCACTTGACTTGGAAGGAAGAGATGGAGAATTGTTTAAGGTGAATGGACAAAGGTGTAAGATTTACCTTGGTGGCGAAGTTGAGTGGTATTCGGAGGTACAAGCTGTTATCTCCTCCACAAGCAATTGAGAATTTGAAAACATGTTAGTGTATATAGTAGATAATTTTTAGTTTTTAGAATTTGTGTCCTCTTTTACCTGCAAAGATTAAAGAACAGGATGTTTTGCATTAAATATTTTCTTTTACTTGGAGTCAGTCTTACTTGCTCGACAAATCCCAATTGACATTTCCCTAATCATTCTTCGTAGAGCCAAAAAATCTTTAAGACTTGAACGCAGTGAAATGAATTACTTGAAGCACTCGAGAGGAACGTCAAAGATGGCTTATTACCGAAGAATGAAAAGATTTGGATTTTGTCCTCGGTGTTGGAAATTAGAGCATGACGGAGAATGTAGCAAGAACATTACAAACTCACAAGATGAGCGTACCACGCTACTCTGCCAAGACCCCATTAAGCTATACGCTGAAAAGGTCGCTTGGTGAGGGAGTTTTGCATGGTACGCCATTGAGGAGTTATGTGAATTGTGAATTTCGAAGTTGAAGTTGTGAACCATGAATTTGGGGCGTCTGGTTTTCAAGCTTTCCAGGAACGCAGTGTAAATAAAAGCCAAAAAAAATAGTGTAATTTCAATTTTTAGTTCTTTGCGAAGTTTGTATAGTATGCATGTTATTATATTCTGTTTGGTTGAAGTTTGTGTTTGCATGTGTTGTATCTATTGTTTTGATGAATTTTGTGAGTTTCATGATGTCCACTTGATTTGTTGATTGGGTTTGATTGATGAAATTGTTGAGAAGTGCATGGCTAAGCTTGAGAGAAGAAGCTCAGGGAAGTTCGTAACACTAGGCACTCATTTTGGGATATTTGAAGACTTTCTTGACAAAATTTGTAAGTTTTTGCATTGAGTCTTGAACAGGGATGATTCTGAGCAAAATTGGAAGACCTGTCGGACGCCAAACTTCACCCGTTGGACACTGGATTTGATTATTTCAGACAAATTTTTTCTCAAGCAATACCCGTCGGATGCCAGACTTCACCCATCGGACGCCGGATTTGATATATTTAGGCAGAAATTTTTCGTGCATAAGAGCTGCTAGACGCTAGGTCCAGGCTGTTGGATGCCAGAAATGATGTTTTTAGGCAGATTTTTTGGTTGAGACGAGAGCCGTTGGACGCCAGCCTACGGGTGTCGGACGCCGGGTTTGGGTTATTTGGACAGATTTTTTCCCTCAACTTATGAACACCCAGCCCTTCATTTCCCTCTCACTTCTCATTCAAAACAAAAATCCTCTCTCTCATTCACACTCAAACACCCATTCCTCTTCACAAACACCCCCCACTCTACCCAAAACCCTTTCTCTACAAAAACCCAATCTTTCCAACTTACCCACTCTACCCAAAACCCTTTCTCTACAAAAACCCAATCTTTCCAAATTACTCACTAAATCACAACACCCATTCCTTAATCCAACTTCCCCCAACACAAGAAAACACAAACACCCAAAACCTAACTTTTGTTTCGTGTTTTGCTAGGTGTTTCAAGGTTCAATATGTCCGAAAAAGCAACTTCAAGATGTGGCTCACAACTACCACCTCGTAAGAGGGACTACCCAACTCATTCTCCTCCACCTATGTTTGTGAACCCATACGATAGTTGCCCACCTATGCCACCTAAGATCGCCGCCCAATATCAAGCTCCCTTTGTAATTATTGAAGATTGGGAGGGAGAGAGGTATTCCCGATTCAAGGCTCTAAAAACTATAGGACATTTTAAGATAGATTGGGGTGATATGCATATCTTGGGTGTAGATGAACAATTGAGAACTGCTTTAAAACATTTTGGTTGGGAGTACTTTGCCGATAATGAGGTAAATGCATATGAGAGATTATCTTGTGAATTCTATTGCACGTATAAGGTCGCCACTGATCGTAGCTACTTCACAGCACGATTGTTTGACACTACATTTAAAGTGCATGTTAGAAACTTCAAATGGATTTTCGAACTACGAAAAGGGGGTAGTAATGTTTTGGATTTTAAGCCTGCTGAACTTGCTCATAGAGAATGGCTTGAGATTTCAGGTTTTGATAGGTATGAGAGTGGGTTAGCGCCTAGTCAACTTATTAAGGAATTGCATATTGCAATCTTGCATCGTTTTATGAGTTTGACATTTAGTGATCAACGCGAGGAGAGTAAAGTTTATCGTCATCAATTGTATACCATCCATTACTTGCGTAATAACATTCTATTCAATACTTGGCACATGGTTTTAGATGTTTTTAACCGCACTGTGACTGAGAAGCCTGCCCAGTTATACCTTGGTCATATTATTACTAGTCTTGCATAAGATTTCTTTCCTAGGAGATTTCCAGCATTCAAAGGGGGTCCTCCTGTAGCCCCAATCAAGATCAACATCCATAAGCTACACCTCAGCAAGCTAATTGAGAAGACCACTCACAATGGGCAGAAGGTTGTGACATACAAGGAGTAGGTTAAATGCCTGTCAGTCCAGCACCGCCTCATGGAACCCATCCAACAACCAGGGCCTTCTGAGCCTCAAGTACTGGTGGATGATTTTTTCACACAAATGTAGGCTATGCATTTACGGGTTCAACGCTTAGAGGAGGCAGCCAATATCAATGTGGCCAACTGGGAGAGAATATTGAGTACAATGCTCGAATGGAGGCAGCACAAACAGAATGATATGCACAACAACATGCTCACAAAGAATGGATGCAAGCATGGGCTGCGAGCTTCGATGGGAACTTCCCACCACCTCCGAATTGACCAGGGAGCTCTTCGTTTCCTTTTTCTTTTATTTTTGTTTTTCATTTGTCTATGTTCTTGTGTTTGTTTTGTTTCGTTGATTTTGTGTGTAATATTTATGTTTTATATGTTTGTTTATTTCCTTTGTTTCGATATGAAATATATGTGTGCTTTTGTTTGTGTTTTTGTATGCGTGTTTTGAGATTAGTTTATTCCTATCTTTAGGTGCTTATTAGTATCTTGTGTGTTCACTTTGAGGACAAAGTGTCTTCTAAGTGTGGGGGAGGGTTCCATTGTGGAATCTATTGTGTTTAGGTCCTTGTTTAGGTTGTGTGTGCAAATAAAAGTTTTGGCAAGAAATTTTCAAAATTTTGTGTTTAGGTCCTTGTTTAGGTTGTGTGTGCAAATAAAAGTTTGGCAAGAAATTTTCAAAATTTGACCCCCTCAAACATTTTTAAGCTTGTTTTAGAAGATTGTCACGTTCTTAGTTAGGAATTTAGCTAGAGCTCAATGATTAGGAATTGGTAGATTTCTCAAACTCGGTTGTTTAGGTTAGTGGTCTAGCTATGTAGATTAGACTAGAGGGTTTATATGTGAACCTTGTGAGAAAAATTAAGCCGAAGGAGGAGACAACAGTCTTCAATTATTCATGAGGGGCATTCTTGAGTCCGGTTGATTGAGGTATCCTGCTAGTACTTGTTGTCGTCTCGGTTGCGTAGGAGCAAAGTGTAGGGGGCAGACATTTTCCTTGACATTGAGCCTTGTACTTATTAGACAAAATCCCTTGTTTTGACCATTTGAGCTTAACTTCTTGTTGATTATCCTAGCCTAACCAAACTTAGCCTTCATTTCATCATTTCCTTTACCTTTGACTATCGAATTCTTGGACATGTTAGGGTTGATGTAAATTGGGTTTAGTTGGTAGGTTAGTGTAAATATGGTTTGAATTTTTAGGAATTTGGTTATTAGAGTGGCTAAAACTGTGAAGCATAGTGTTATGTGTTTTCATTTGTACTTTCGTGTATATAAATGCAAAAGAAAAAAAAATTGAAAAAGAAAAAGAAAAGAAAAAAAGGGAAAAAGCAAGAGAAAAGAAAGAAAAAAAGGTGATGTAAATTTGGCAAGTGTAGTGCTTCGCAGTTATTAGCATTTAGGTGAAATTGGGAAATTTGAGCGAATTGTGCTTGGTGAGAATGTTTAGAATAGACGAGTGACTAGTTTTTATAAAGTATGTCCTCGAATTTGGTAGTTGAGCTACTACATAATACCATCTCCCATATACCTTTGCCCAGTTACTATCCTTATATATATTTGACCCCCGATCATTAGCGATTATGCAACCTTGAGATGCAATTTAGTAGGACGTAGGATGCTTCGAAATATACCGGCCAATTATGCGAGAGATAGGTAGTTGACAACTTACAAATTGAGTGAGAAACTTTCCGAATCCTTGTGAGTTTAACCTTCTAGTGTCTTTTACGTAGTTTTAACACTTTTCTAAACATTTGAGTAGGAGACATTTACTATTTCTAATCTTGACATTTTAGTTGATGAACTAGCTTGGAGTGGGGTGATCTTGTGATTTGAGCTTGGATATTTTGAGGGGGAGTTAAGTGGAGAATTTGACATGCCAAGTCTTTTGTTTGCTTAATTGTTTTCTTGTCTTTGTCGTGTTTTGTGTTTTGAGTCTTTTGTTTTTGCTTGAGCATTGCTTGAGGACAAGCAATGATTCAAGTGTGGGGGTGTGATGAGTGTGAAAACACTCATCTTTTGTATGTGTTTTTAGAGTCTTTTTGCCTTTGTTTCTTTTGTTAGTGTTAGAAATGCATGGTATTAATGTGAATATCGTGCATTGTCCATTTTCGTGATGTCTTTTGAGTTTTATTGTATTTTCCTTGGTTTTGTAGGTTTGGAGTGCTAAATGGAGGTTTCGGATGTGCCATGCTTCATCGAACGCAATCGGGCCGGCCAGGAAGGAAGGACAAACAACTATGGGCCGTGGGCTTTTGACGGGGATTGACCTCTGGTGACTAAAATGGCAAAAAATTTCGCATACGGCGTCCAATGGAGGCAAGTGAGGTGGCGTTGGAAAGAAGACATCCAGGGCTATAACTTCGTCTCTAAGGGTCTTTGTCCATTTTGCAGTCTAGGATGGTCAAACATCATGTTCAAAGTCGAAGTCTGAATCTGGCAATTTTCCTCCCGTGTGGGCCGAACTTGGAGGCAAAATTTGGGCCCAAGATGTGTGTCTTGGTCCAAATTCCGTGGCTGCTACTTGAGGAAGAAGGAAGAGAATTGAGAAGACTAGAGACAATTTAGATATTTGCAAGGAGTTAATTAGATTAAACTCAACTTTAACTTTCAATTCCACTAATCTTTCATAATTGTAAAAACTTGAAGATTTGCTTGAAAGCTTTTGGAAGAAGAAGAACTTGAAGAACACTTATTGAGTTTTCTTTCCTCTTAACTCTTTCAATATTTTCATGTTTGCTTTACTTATGTTAAATAAAATGTTTAGTTTGTTAATAGCTATGTGTGAGTAGTTATTTTGTGGATTGGTGCTTATATGATTTCTAAGTAGCTAATGATCTAAAGGGGGAGATTAAATGCTTATTATTGTGTTCTAATCAATATCCTTAATGCTTGGTTTTGCTTGATCACCATAACCATGATTATGTTTGATTTAAATGTTCGAGAGGAATTGAGATTGAATGATTGATTGATTAGATGATTAATGATCTTTTGATGAGAGATATCATGAGAAATTAGTTATCCAAAGGGTTATGCATATAATTGGTAATTGATATGACAAAATGAGTTTTTGGAGGCGAGAGCACATCTAATTCATTAAAATCGTATTAAGAATCAATTTAGACAATTTATTGCGAGAGCATTGATGAGTGCCTTAAACACTCATTCGTTGTGTTTATTTCTTAGGATCTTTTTAGACTTTTTAGGATGTTTTAGTCGTTTTCTTGTCGTCTTGCTTTAGTTTTTGTTCTTTGTGATTTTGTGTGAGTTTATGCTTTCTTATTATGTTTTTGTGCTTTTAGGAGTTTATTCTTGGACTTGAGGAGGAAGAGTGGTCGACGGAGCTAAGGCATGGGCGAAATCAAGGTCGTAAAAGCAAGAGGTGCAAGTCTGATGGACATGGCACGCGCAAGGAATTAGTGGCACACGCCATTGATGAACGATAGACGCGAACGACCAGACTCAAACGACACAGACGCGAACGACCGAATGTTTGAAGAACTGGCGCGCGCCAGTCACGAGTGGCACGCGCCAGTGACAGACAGTGACAGATTATTTGCCATTCCACTTACTCAACTGAGTGGAAAACATATTGGGGGGCCTAGTGACTCAGGGGGTCGCACTTGGGACATTATGGCAGACATGTGTGGAGCACAATGGCAATTAGTGTAGAGTTTTAGATTAGTTTTAGTAAATTTTTGGTTTTTAGCTCATAATGAGCATTATTGTCATGAGAGAGAGAGAGAGGAACCAGAGACTTAGAACACAAAAATTGTACTCTCCTCTCAGCTGTGGATTGATGGTGAAGAAAGGAAGCTTAATCATCTTTGATAAGCATTCTTCTCTTTACTCTTTTCATTTAATGTCAAGTATGTTTTTGTTTATATTGTGTTTTCTTATAAGCATGTGTGAGTAGTTGATTCTGTGAGTTTGGGGCCTAGAAACTAACATGTGATTAACTGACTCAAGGGGGTAAAACTAATAGGACTATGCTCTAGTTAATGGACTTAAAGCTTAATTGTGGATTTGCTTAGATTATGATCACCATTGGTTCTTGCCATTGACAATGGTTTAGACTAGTTGGCTGTGATAAAATCTAAGTAAATAACCATAATCATGAACTTAGCTAAAACTTGAGACCGAAAGGAGATGGAATTAGTGGAAAAGTTAACTAGATGACTAAATGCTTAATTACTGAGAAATCTACTTAAGTAGTTAGTTGTCCACTGAGTGGTAATTATCATTTGTTCTTAGCTTGGTTTAAATCAGTTAGGGGGGTCGAAAGAACACCTAGTTGGTTTAAGTTTTGCTAATGTTCAACTTAGACGAATCTAGCGCGAAAGTGTAGGTTTGTTGCTCATGGAACACTCGGATCATAAACGAACCTAACAAACCACCTGAGTTGCTTGATTACATGTGTTTCAAAGGTTCTAAAACTCACTGTTAAGTCAAATTTGCTAAATCAGATTGTTAGTTTTGTGTTTTGAAGTTCTTAGACTTTTTCCTTGTTTTAATCTCTAGATCTTTAATTTCGAAGTTTGTTAGTGTTATAAGTCAACCAATCTTCATAATTTACCCCTTAAACAAGTTCAGAAACCAAGTACGAAGCCTAGAAACTTGTTTCCCTGAGGATCGACATTACCGGACTTGCTCAGTGCTACTGCTGTTGAAAATTGGCGCACGCCATAGAGTATTTGCGCGCGCCATTGTTCTTCTGAAGAACATTGGCGCACGCCAGAAATTATTTGCGCGCGCCAGTGCAGACCAAACTCTGGTCCGCACCTTGCTTGACACATTTGGAGCACGCCAAAGACACTAGTGGCGCGCGCCGAAGGGTGGCAGGAGACAAAAAGAAAGAAAATCTTCACGCACAAATCAACAGCACACTTCGGACAAGCACAAAAGGAAATCCGCATTCAAGGAACTACTGAAAGAAGTGAATCAAATTTGGCGCTGTTGCCGGGGAAACTGAGTAAATAGTGCTCAATTTAGTGAACGAACTTGGTTAGGAAATTTTAATTTTTGTTTAAATAAAAAAAACAAAAACAAAAAAATTAGGGATAATTTTTTAGTTACTTGCAAAACAAGTTACGTGCATGCCCTTAACCAGATCCACTAAAAATCTTCCATTAGAATTTGAAGTGGATATTACTCGATTTGAAAGGATATTGCGTAAGAAGTTAAGGGAAGAAAGGATGGATCAACGACAAGAAGGACAAGGAGCTGAGGCTCAAGCACCTCGATAATCTCTATTGGACCATGGAAGACCGACATATGAAGGAGCAAAAACAGGAATCCAGCATCCAGCTATTGAAGCTGATCACTTTGAAATTAAGACGTCAGTGATTCATATGCTTCAAGCATCAAGTCAGTTCTATGGATTACCTAATGAAGACGCAAATGACCATCTTGGAAACTTCATGGAATTAGCTGATAACTTCAAGTATCAAGGAGTTTCGGATGATGTCGTTAAGATAAGAATGTTTCCATATACGCTTAGGGACAAGGCCAAACTGTGGTATAAGCAACTCAAGGATACTCCAATAACTACTTGGGCTGAACTTGCAAATGCTTTTCTGGATCAATATTTCCCATACTCAAGGACAAGTAAGTTAGTCAAGGAGATCACAAATTTCGAACAATATGAAGGAGATTCTTTAAGTGAAACTTGGGAAAGATTTAAGAGATTGCAGAGGAGTTGCCCACACCATGGTTTATCGAAGGAGACCTTGCTTAAAACTTTTTATTTTAGCCTTTCACCGACAACAATGGGAACTGTAGATGCTGCTTCTAATGGGAATTTTCTGAGAAAGGAAAGAGATGAAGCCTACCATATTTTGGAAGAGTTGGCAGCAACGAACAGAATAATCGCAAATGAGAGAAAAAAACAGCCAGTCAGAGAGCTTAGAGAACTAACTGAGCGAAGTGAGAAGAGAGGAATGATTGAACTTGATGCTTCCTCGGCATTACGAGCTCAGGTAGATTTAATGGCAAAACAGTTACGTGACTTGACCTGTAGCAAGGTTGATGCTGTTGCTATTCAACAAAATTGTGAAGCATGTGGCAACATTGGCCACGACATTAGTCAATGTGCCATGATGAACCAACAAACTGAGCCAGTCAATTTTGTTAGTGGTCAAGGACAAGGAGGAAATAGGATGGGGAACAATCCATATTCTTCAACATATAATCCTGGATGGAGGAATCATCCTAATTTCTCATGGAAAGATAGGAGCAACGACGATAACCTGGCAATTGTTCCTGATAAAGGATTACCATTACGTGCACCACAACAAGGACCACCTGGTTTTCAACCACGTAGATTTTTGGGAGAAAGAATGGGGGCCTTAGAGGAAAGATTTGATAAGGTAGAGAAATTTATCCAACAGACTGGAGAGTCATCTACTAACCAAAGCCAAATCTTGAAGGCCTTAGCAAGCCAAGAGGCAAGGCAAAATAATTTGGAACAATTCCTTAGGGGGCAATCAACTGCCATGCGAAACATGGAAATACAACTTGGGGAAATTGCAAAGGCAAATGCCCAAAGAGCTTCAGGTTCACTCCCTAGCTCTACTGAAGAAAATCCTAGAGATCACGTAAATGCTATCGCTTTGAGGAGTGGTAAAGAATTAGCATCTCAAACAGTCAACAAGAAGGCTAAAGAAAGTGAAGTGGTGGACTTTGACCAAGAAAAGGTTGATGATGTGGTGGAAGAGAGAGTTGTGGTAGAAGAAGAAGTTTACGTATCACCACCCCCAATGATTCCCATTCTACCTTATCCACAAAGGGTAAAGAGAAAGTCGGGAATGGATGAGAAATTTCTCCGCTTTATGGAGAAAATGAAGGATATTCAGATAAGCGTCTCTTTTCTTGAGATGCTAGATCAAGTTCCGCACTATGCCAAGTTTCTAAAGGAACTAGTCACAAACAAGAGAAAGTGGGAAGACAAAGAGACAGTCGCCCTCACAGTTGATTGTAGTTCCCTAATTTCGAAAAATCTTCCTACAAAGCTAAAAGATCCAGGGAGTTTTACTATTCCTTGTTTTATAGGTGAACTCGAGTTTTCCAAGTGCTTATGTGATTTAGGCGCAAGTATCAACTTGATGCCTCTATCTACATTCCAGAAACTAGGATTGTGTGAAGTTAAGCCAACTTCCATGCTACTTCAGTTGGCAGACCAAACAATAAAGAAGCCATTCGGTGTGGTTGAGGATGTCCTGGTAAAGATAGATAAATTCATCTTTCCAGTTGACTTCGTGGTTCTTGATTTTCCTGTGAACAAGCTTTGCCCACTGATTCTTGGCAGACCGTTCCTTAACACGGCACACGCGTTGGTTGATGTTCATAATGGAAAATTGGTCCTCCAAATAGGAAAGGAGAAAGTTGAGTTTAAAATGAATAATGTTATGCGTCATCCTCTTGATGAAGAGCTATGCATGAGGATTGATGTTGTGGAAGATTGTATCCTCGAGTTTTGTAAGAAAAATATCTCGAAAATAGAGGATACAGAAGAAGAAGAAGAACCACATGAAGAAGTGCAGAATGGGGAACAAGTGAAGGAGGAAGTTGACAAGAATTGTTTACTTGAGGAATTGGAAATTCAGTTGAAATATCGAACTCCACCCTCAATTGTGAAAGCTCCATCCTTGGAATTAAAAGAGTTACCCTCGCATCTAAGATACGCATTCTTAATAGAAGGAGGGAGATTACCGATTATAATCTCAAACAAGCTATCAAAGGATGAAGAGGAAAGGGTGCTAGCAATAGTAAACAAGCGGATAAAGGCCATTGCTTGGCAAATTTCTGACATTAAGGGTATAAGCCCAGAGATTGTGATGCACCATATTCACATGGAGGATGGAGCGAAACCAAGGGTAGATCGACAAAGGAGACTTAATCCTAACATGAAGGAAGTTGTAAAGAAGGAGGTGATCAAACTCCTAGAAGCCGGAATTATTTATCCGATCTCGGATAGTGAATGGGTTAGCCCCATCCATTGTGTCCCCAAGAAAGGGGGAATGACAGTGGTAATCAATGACGAGGGGGAACTCATTCCAACACGTACTGTGACCGGTTGGAGAGTGTGTGTTGACTATAGAAAATTAAATGATGCCACACGAAAGGATCATTTTCCTCTTCCATTCATTGATCAGATGTTGGAGAGAATAGCGGGGTATTCTTACTATTGCTTTTTGGATGGTTACTCAGGGTACAACCAAATTGCAATATATCCCAGAGATCAAGAGAAGGCATCTTTCACATGTCCCTTTGGTATTTTTGCATACTGCAGAATGTCTTTTGGATTAAGTTGTGCTCCGGCAACATTTCAACGTTGTATGGAGTCTATCTTTTGGGAGATGAATGAGAAGATTATGGAAATTTTCATGGATGACTTCTCTGTTTTTGGGAAAACATTTGATCAATGTCTAGAAAATCTTGACAAAGTTTTGGAAAGATGTGAGGAAAAGAATCTTGTGCTCAATTGGGAAAAGTGCCATTTTATGGTGGACGAAGGAATAGTTCTGGGGCACAAGATTTCGAAAGTTGGAATGGAAGTAGACAGAGCTAAAACGGATGCGATAGAGAAGATGAATCCACCAACAACAGTCAAAGGAATTAGAGCCTTTCTGGGTCATGCAGGTTTTTATAGAAGATTCATCAAGAACTTCTCTCTAATTGCAAAGCCTCTGACAAACTTATTAATGAAAGAAGTACCATTCAACTTTGATGAGGAATGTCAGAAGGCATTTGATGCCCTAAAGAAAGCTTTGGTAACAGCTCCGGTTATTTCATCGCCGGATTGGAAACTTCCATTTGAGTTGATGTGTGATGCAAGTGACCTAGCTTTAGGTTGTGTTCTTGGACAGAAGAAAGAAGGAAAGCTACATGTCATCTACTATGCTAGTAGAGTATTGGCAGGGGCTCAACTAAATTATACGACTACAGAGAAAGAGTTACTTGCGGTTGT